>JBBPNG010000164.1:0-35923 GCA_038091095.1 Leccinum incarnatum
ACACTGCAAAAAAAAGAAGATTATGTACGCTACGGATGTTGCAAGGATCCGTGGATTCGTGGTGGATCCGTGTTAGATTCTATTGAGGTTCGTATGAAACGCGGATTTGCGACGATTGTGCAAGTCTTTCTCGGATCTTCCTGTCATCCGTCGCAGATCCGTGCTGAATCCGCAGAACCCACAATCTCGAAACGATCCCAACACAAAAACTACCAGTCAATTATTTAATCATATTAATATTTTGATATTCCTTTCTGGGGTTACACACATGCCGCATATATACCCATATATACCTGCAGCTAGCTATAATCGTAGCTATACGTAGCTACTAGCTACGATTTGCAGTCACGCTTCGCGCTCAGGACAGTAATAGCGGTTCGGAAATAGGATACATTGCATGGGCAGCTGGTTACTACGAAGTTCGAGGCTAAAAATTAATTGTTCTGCGCTTTTCAAGTTGTCCGACGTGCGTGGCCATGTCGACAAACATCGCACGGCTGAATGCCGCTATCCTCGCTAACGAACACCTCGAGAGGGACTTTCACGAGTTCAAGGATAAAACTGAAAAGCAGGTTCAGCTTCTTTACAACGAGAACAAGCTTCTCAAAGCTCAAAATGCGCACTTCAAGGACGAACAGAAAGAGATACTCGAACGTCTTGCTCGAATTGAACCACAGCTCGGGTTCATCTACGTTGATGGTGATGGTGATGGCGACAGTGTTGCTCCAGGGAATGACAGTATGTCTGAACGTCCCAACGCCAACACTGAGGTTGATGCATTAGCTGGGTCCACGGACGAAAGAGCGAGTGCGCCAGGAGCAGCTACCAATGAGGATCAGGATCCCGAGTCCAAAGCAAGTTCGGATGCTCTGAAATCAAGAATCTTCAAGGTATGTGACGTCGTATCAACATGTCTGATAGACAATAAGCACACCTTTATCAAGGATCTAATGACCAAGAGCTTCAAAGCCCTAATGGGAGTACAAAAACTCGATGGGAACCACCTTCCAAGCTATCTGATGGGTATTGGAGAAAGTACGGAGGCATGGCCAAAGGACTCTGCGACGCAAAAGCCACTTCTGCATTTTGATTGGCGAGTTGGGAAACACGATGATGCTGCTAACACGCGAGCACTCCAGAAGGTTGCAGAACACTTACGGGTGACTGGAAACCAGACGTCCACAGCCTCGAAGACGACTATTGAGCAGATCCTTCCAGGAGAGATTCAGAAGGCAGTGCGGTTGAAGTACATGCGGATGGCTCAGGAGTTTCGCAAGGCTGACAAAAAGCGCAAATGACGTGATGAAGATGATCTTGATGACGAAGTGGAGGTAGTTGAGGTTGCACTAGACCGTGCACATATGAATTCACGTGTCCAATCGGTGAGAATTTTTCACGAGTTCCGTGTAAACCAATCTGACCCACTCACAAAAGAAACTTGATGCCCGCACTCGTAAACGAGAGTTGGATGAATGTCCGCCAGAATGGAAGGACAAAAAATATGACATGGCATTCATCTTGAATGCAATGTCGGACGACGAGGACGACCCAAATCACATCCCAGGCCAGCCGCATGTGTATATAACGAAGGAGCCAGAGTGGCGTCATCCACAGGTCAGTTTCTGTGGGCCTTTCTTTGATAAAATGATGACTTAGTACAGTAAATGAAAGGTTTCCGAACTTTTAAATGGGATTGACGGGCTCAAGGATCCTCGCCCTGACCAAGCAAAGTTAGCCAAGACACGAAATCGCTCGGACGAGAAGAAGGTAGGACCACCACCTCTAGCACGGTCCCTCGCAACCAGGGTCCGAACTTGGATGGTGAAACCGGAGCTATTGGAGCAAAACCCCGATTGGTTGACAGCGGGTAGGGTTGCGACAAGTGGAGGAATGTGGGGGGAGGAAGAGCCGAAAGAACTACAGAAAGATCGCAAGGGAAAGGGTAAGGCTGTCGGAGGAGACGTTCAGAAGCGAGTTATCACCCGTCGAAGAATTGGGGGTGAAGGATCCTCCAACTTAGAGGTTGTGGAGAGTGCCCGCATTAAAATTGGGGAGATTCTTGGAGAACATGAGACGGCTGATGACCTTTTCAGCTAGGAAGAACGTAAAAACTGTGCTTACTTTATTCGTAATTAATATCCACATCTTGATCGTTTTCTAGCCATCCATCGTCCGTTTCTAGTCCGGTTCGGTCACATGAAGTGACAATCCAAAGTGGATCTCTGCAATTTGGAAGGCTAGTAGGAACCGGAATGATAATGAGAGGACAAGAGAGTGAGGATGATGATACGATCTCGAGTGGTCCAAGTTTTTTCTCATACACAACGGCGACATCAAGTTCACTTGCACTAAAAAGCCAAGTCAATCAAACTTTCCTTGATAGCATGTTCACGTACAAGCGATCCCAGGGCATCGAAGATATGTTGTCGTTGAACACCATCTTCTGAACAGCGGAGCAGTACTAGATGGTTTTGTTAGGCAGATGTACCTCGAAATGATAGATGATCTTGCAAGGTAAACGTCCATCATCAAACAGGATGCCTGCATAGTGGTCCGAGCTTGTTCGCACTGCCATCGAAGAGCCAAATCTTATGCCGCTTTTGACGATGTGTGGCAGGAGCCTCACGGATCGGTTAGCAAATAGAACAGTCCCTTCAACTGTGTCAGTTGACATGTCATCACAGATGGAAAGCTCCGGAAACTCTGTTTGCAAGAATGAGATGAGCAATCCATAAACTTCTGGAAGATCGAGACGTTGCAGGTCATGAAATTTTTCTGGGCCACTGTGCTGTGCTGGTGGAATTAAAACGTCACTGGCAGTGCCTGCATTGGTACCGTTAGTGCGAGACCAAAAATATAAACAAATTCAGAACCGGCGGCAAAACCAGCAATCTGTGTTTGCAGAGTTCCACGATCTACTCCCTTGTGCTCAAGAATCCGCTGAACGAGTTTTCGTTCTTTTTCTGTTGCTTCTGCGGGAAGGGACACAGCCTGTGACAATGCTTCAAGTTGATCAGTACAACCTTCATAAACTCTACACTTACAAGCTCATAAAGACGATGTTTCTCCACCCAATCACGCATAAGTGAGTACTCCATTTCTCCCCCACCATGCCCATTGAGATTAACCTCCTCTAGAACACCATTGAAGCGTTCAAACCCAAAGAGCCACGTTGCATATGCTGGCCCGTAGCGACGGAAAATAAGGGAGTAGTGCATAGCGAGGTGATTATTGATTGTTTGATGAACGCCAAGAGACTGGAGGCCTTGACAATAGAGCTGAAGATATGCTTGTCCACGGTCGACTTCCGCAGGTGAGATTGATTTGCTTGCTAAGATGCGTTCAGAGACAGCAAGGTAGAGAGACAGTTTGTAGATGAGCTGAATATCACGCCGAAATGTTGGTCGTGTCTTCACGGTGGCTGGAATTGGTGGTGGTGCTGAACGTATACTGCCATCTTGATCCTGCCAACAGATCCAGAGCACAAACGGAAGGATATTCGAGAGTCGTCGCCATTGGTCGGCTTTAGGCAGAGCATGATCATCGTTAAGCTTTGTCAATACGATTCAATGGCTTGAAACTCATGAATACTCGAGTCGGAACTTACATTCCGTGGCAAGCGACCAATTCCTGATGGCCAAATGATCGAATTAATAGTTTTCTCATATAGAACCCAGCCAGAAGCATCGAGAAGATGGCCTGCAGTGAGTACATCATACACAAAACGCTTCACAAGTGCTGGATGTGGAATCACGTCAGTAGCGAACATTATTTGGCTATAAGATGTTAGTGGCATCAAGTACCATAGAAATTGTGCATAAAGTCGATGGGTGACCGGCGTGATGGAAGCCACCCAGGGAGATCATTAAGGATTGAGTGTCGGACACCATGCGCATCAAGTATCTTCCGTTTTGCTACCTTTGTGGTTGCTGTTTGGGACCGTGCTGCATGACCAAGCTGTTCCCAATCATCTCGCATCCGAAACTCTGTATGTACTAAGTGTCAATTGAAACAGAAACCAATGATGATATACTACCCACGTTTGATATCATATGCGACTGGTGTGTCGATGTCGGGAAGTCGGACAAAGCAATAGTTGCAAGGATGTGTCTTATGACTATGGCCTGCTGCACCAGTCAACTTACGTGACGCTGGCACATCCGAATTCTCGCACTGCACCCCAACGTGAACATCACGAAGACGGCAGTGGCCATGTGCACGCATATAAACACCTGCAAGTGAGAGCGTGGTACGGCATGCCAGGAATCAGGTTTTTTCACAAGCGTACTCACCTCTATACAGCTCATATAGTTCGTCTTTGAGCGGGTGAATACAATGGTTAAGGCATTCAAGACTTGGTTCTTTCGGACCAGGAATGACCATCACCAGGTGGACGTTATGCGTAAGATATCGGACCGAGCGGTGGAGATTATTGAAAGACACATAGACAGCTCCAGCAGAATGCGGTCGGTTGTCCGTGATACCAAACCTTCATGTGAACAGAAATGATCAGTAAATGCGATGCAATATGATATATCCAATAAGTTACCAATCAATGTTCAACGTTACGCTCAACCCGAGATCGCAACTTTGAACAATGATCTGCGGGAACCGGGAGATTCTTCGACATCTTCAACTTGACCGTCAGGGTGAAAAACTCGTTTGAGACCAAGCTCGAGAGTCGTCCACTCTGTCCCATCGTGGATATCGTGCATGCTTTCATCATCGGAGAGTGGTAAACGATGGAGATCTTGCGAGGTATCTCGAAGATGCTCAATGAACGTTGGTCGTTGCAGAAAACACTTGAGGGCCTTGATCAATGGAGAATAAGAGAGACATTTCACCGGAACTCGCTTCTCGACAGTGTCGGTAGGTGAGTTCTTCGAACGAACTCGTTTTGTGCGGTAAACAGAGCCTTGGCAGCGAGGAACTGTGCAACTAGGCGAAGCAAGTGCATCGATGTCGGTAGTCGTGTAGCATTTATAGCAGACATCGCATATCGGAATTCTCGTGATGAAATCGTCGACTTGGAGACCCAGATCTTTCTTGACAGAGGCGAGAGAGCGTCGAGGGGCCGGATCCGTCGGCAAGGCACCACAGAGCTCGATAAGATCAAGGCCATCTTGAAGCTGATTGGTTGCGAACATGACTGTTGATGATCCCATGATGTGCGCGATTGCAACTTGAAGATATAAGAGTCGGACAGCAGGTGTTTGCCTGAACGCAGGAATCAAGTTTCGAGTAGTATTGTCGAGGTCTTCCATGTCATTGGGCGGGTCATCGGGCACATCGGCGTCATCGGGTGCATTGGCATCCGAGTCATCATCGGGTGCACTGGCATCGGGTGCATCGTCATCGGGATCGCCATCATCATCGGGTGCGTCGTTCGGTATGTCCATAGATCCAAACGTGCGCATCGGTTGGCTGTCGTCATGACCAGTAGGTCGGAAATCCATCTCGTTATCGAAATGATCTTGCTCTTCATGTCGCGTGAAAACGGGATCGGAAGTAGGAGGTGTTTGTGACCCTGCATCCCATTGAAGAAGGGTTGAATCATCGCGAACTTGTGGGGATACCCGGTCAGCGTGGCATGGTAAATCGGAGCGATCGCCTGCAGCCTGAGGATCATCAGTAGCAAATTCAGGGATGTCACCACTGGCATCGAAGCTCGTAATTGAAGGATTCAAGTCGATCTCTGGTAAGGCGGCACTGATCTGATCGTGTCTCGATAGTTGTGTGGACCTTGAAGCTTTCTTTTCATCCTTGATCTCGTGTCTTCGCCGTGTTCGCGTCGTGACGAAAGTATGACGTAGGACAGTCAGACTACACTTCGAGCAGGTGCACAACACGAGTTGCTCGTCCTAATCGCGTCAGTGGTACGGAAAGGCTTGAACTCGAGGAAAACCATGCCTTGAATACCATCGGAATGTGTGAATAGAGTCGATTGAGGTGTTTGTGTTGCTACGCGTCTAGCTGATCGGAATGGACGCGACAAGTCATGTGAGAAATATAAATAATTTGTTGGTGCATATAGGGTTAACAATTCTAGATCTGAGAACTAACGGCCCTACGGTCGATAGGCTATAATGTGTGTGTAATGGACGAGTAATCTAGGGATCCGGGCGAAATCCCTGCTGATGACAAACCTGGGTGAAATGCGCGTCGAACCTCACACGGATGACGAGATCTGTGGCAAATCCGTCCAACACACAATCCTCGTTTTTTTGCATTGCAAGTGCGATCGGGGTCCGGCATCAGCGGGTCGAGGGGCTGGGATTGGTTGTATTGACGCTATCATTTCATCGTCGTGCGTCAAGTCAGCGTTGAAAGTGAGATTGAGAGGGAATGTAACGGATGAGTTGGCGAACATATGGTTGGTTTGGGTCCGCTTCAACGCCGCAGCCGGGTGCAAATGTGACCAATTCTGATATAGTGAATTTGATGGACCTCTGTCCATACGACACAGTGGCACACGAAACAGCAAGTCCATGGTGCTATCTGTTCACAGATACGGAGATGAACTCCGAGGGCCCGATAAGGTGTTGGTTGGATCAACGAGCGCGAGCAGCTGACCGGCCAACTCGAGTCAATTATGAGAGGTGCATGTGCGTTATCATGCTGTGGTTTGATTGCTTGCTGAGGCGGCCGCCGCACAATCGTTTGCCTAGTGGCGTGTCAGAAGGGCGAAAGGACCGCTTGCAGACAGTGACCGACCGTGGGTTCGGAGACGAGCACAGATAGCTAGGGCACGAGTGTATGGTATGCTTCGTTTGAGAACGACATTCTAAACAGAATTCATGGTTTCTCACCAGCAGTCCAGTTCAACGCTGATTCGTTATGAGACACGCTCACCGTCTGAACTTCCGCACTGCGGGCCCGAACGAACGGAAGCATCGTTTCATTCACGAGGTACGCATACCGAACAGAATATTTTTTCCTTGCCAGCATCGAAAGCCCTCCGTAGTGAGGCCCTGAGAACAAAAAAGTAAAGTCCAACCTACGAAATAGTGCTATTTTAGTATGCGCCAAAAAGCATAATTTTGTACGCGACCTCTGAAAGAGTCTGTAGTCCAAGTCCAAAGATACGTGAGACACACACCATCGCTACGGTCACTCCACATCTGAGAGACGAAAAAAATAGATCAACTGGAATGGCTATACTGTTCATATATTGGGAAGTACGTACAGCTGTGAAATTGCAACAAGAGTGGCACAGTGGCACGCACAGGAACTGACTCGAAGACCCTGATTCCGAGCAGAGAGGGAATTTCTAGATCACGACGTTCAAGTTGCTTCGTCCACGAACTTGCCAAGATGTCTTAATTTATTAGAAGCGCTCAAGCTTTTGAATTAAGCTCTAAGTATGTATCATTTCATGTAAAACCGGAACCTACGAAAGCTGGCTAATCTTCGCGCCAGGGAGGGGATTATTTTAGGAACACCGATCTGCAAAGCAACTTGAAGGTCAGAAAGTTGGTCCCATCTCAGTTCGGAACCACGGCGTGTGAATATTTATATTTAGGGTCGTAGTACTTTCTGAAGTTTTTCTTCGTTCCCCACATTTATTCCAGAAACCTGTTCGCAGGTAGTCTGGTGACCAGACTGTCTACGAGGCTTGTATATCGACAGCTGTTTGCCTCACAGCTTCATACATAGACAGGCTGGTCACCAGACCAGTTCGCAGGGCCAAGGCACTGGCGCCACCAGCCGCCGCTCATACTTATGGCTTCCCTTGGCTGAGCGACCCTTTAATAAACAGTTCTCCGTCATGTAGGGACACTGGTTTTAGTGTTTACATGGCTGATTGGCACATTTGCAAAGCTGACTTGAAGCAAAAATTTACTATGAACATTGTAGGATTGATCATATTCACTCAGGATACCTCCTGCCACCGGACGCGTAACTGAAGTGAAGATTACGCCAGGCCCTGGCGGTGTCTCGAAGTTCAACGTCCAGGTCCCTTGCGTAAGATTCGACTTTATTGTCTTTGTCTATAGGTACACCGGTACCAATGACAGATCACGCACAGCAATGGCCCGGGATGCATATATGAATGGCCTTCCAATGGATGGATGGCGCTTTACCACACCCCCCTCCCTTCACACATGCACGGACAATGCCACTGGAAAGGTGGTTCTGCCGTTTTGGGTCACGTAGCATCTAACTAATCACATTCTCTAGCCTTTATCTTACTCGTCTTGTTCTGCCCAATAACTTCGAGAGCATTGAATTTCTCGCAGTGTTTGGTGGACATGATAAGCTGCGCTACCACCGACCAGAATTGCCCTCGTGGTCTTTCGAGCGCAACTGCTCTCCCATACCTCCTCACAAGCAATGGGCCCACCAGTGTCACTGATCTCAACTCTAGCCTGAGTGACACCATTTATATGCAAATTCTAGTCAATGATTGCAAAAGCTATTGCGGAGAGGGGGACGAGGCGTTCAGCTGGAGTATTTTTTCACAGGAGTTTGCCGCATGGCTCCTACCATATCTCGCTCTAGTCTCCCAGCTCCCTTTTGGTTCTCAACGCAGGACAGATAATCTCATGTCTGCCATCCTCACACTCGGTTCACCAACCCTCGCCGGCTATTCTCTATATATCACCCTCCTTAACGCACGATGGCTCAACGATCAGCTTTTTTCGGGCATCGACTATCCAAGTGCTTCAGTCCGGCAGGCAGTGGTGCAGGTTTTGAACCGTCTCCAACAGGTCCCTCTACGTGTTCATCCCGGAAAAGACGGTCGATTTGAATCACTTGTCATTCACCCAGATAACGACCAATGGTGGTTCGCACTTTCGCAACACCTCAACTATTCACATGCATGGTCAATTGCATCCGCAACATCGATCGCTTGGGTGGTTGTTGCCTATTTGCTTACTGTGGCAGATTCCCTCTCAGATGTCGCGAAAAACATAAACTCCAATGGACAAGGAACTGGTTCTGTGTGGCTTTGGTTGTTGCCGATCGTCATTGGCTGGTTGGTTCTTTCGCCTACATGCGACTACTATCGCGTACAGGACGCGTACAACAGGGCAAATCAGCAAGTATTTGAGCCAGATCCCCATGACCCCGGTGCTACTCCTACCCGAGTCACCTCCAACTTCGGCTTGACCATCAGCCCCAGTCCAGACTGGAATCTTTGCGACAGAGATATCACTTCCCCAGACGAGTGCAGCATTCCTCCTGTGTTCAACTATGCAAGAGCGTTACCATGGTCCCACACCGTCTACGTGACTGCGCTATTATACCGCGCAGCTTGGCGAAAGTGGAATAATGGAATAGGTTTCGACGGACAACCTATCACCGGGGATCTGCATGGGGACGTTCCTCGCGAGTATAGACTTGGGAATCGCGATCAGATCACCAACTACTGTCTCCCCGATGATCGCGAATACTCAAGCACTAAAGTTTTCTGGCCTCGGGGCGTTTTGTTCAACATGGTGGTGGCATCACTGATGTCGCTGCAGCTGCAGTGGGCGACGACGGGTGCTGCCTTTCTCGTTTTCTGGTTCACCCCTACCGCCGTAAGTGATTTGCTATGTCTCATAGTCAATTTACTGAACATGTGCCTCCCTAGGGACTTGGATGCCGATCGCTCGCGTTCTTGATATACGGGTCGCTATCTACCATCATATGGGCCCTTCTGGTGCTATCTAGCATACTGGATAACTATGCAGATCATCTGACGACGAATGACCTGCTCGCTCGTGATATGGAAAGCCGTGTACAACGCGCACCAGCCCCGTCTCCGTGCCCCACAAACATTCTATCCAGTGACTCTGGTATTGCCATACCATTGTTAGACTTGAATGGCCAGGACCCTGATCGCTCCGTGGAGAGAGTCGTACTGCCACCTAATACCGACTCCAATGATGATGACCACATTCGTGCAAGACGGAGATACATTCGGAGATTTTCCGGCATTGCGAATTTGCTCAGGTGGACAGGGAAATCGCTCGCTGTCATCAACGCGATCGGCGTTATCGCCATTTCAGTCGCCCAGTATGCCAACGCATTCGACTCTTGTTATTGCAACTCAAGTTCCATAAGCTGGGGTTCTACCGCCAACGTTATCTTCCAGCCAATCGGGAGCGAGATCGCGCAGGCTAGACGCGCTTGGTTGGGTGGTGTGGCGCTCGCACTTACTTCTTGTGCGTTTTTTGTCGGCTCGATATACATCATTCGGGATTCCTTGCCATTGTAGATATATCATCTTCCCGTTTTCACTTGACGGAACTTTGGACTTTGGTGTTTTAGCAAGGAGTTATTGTTTATTGTATCGATCGTATTTCAAGACGAGGGCACTTTCATAGCATAGATTCTCTGCGACCAAACTGGCGCAAAGTATTTCGGTCTATTCGCGCGAGAGCTGGAAGATGTGACAATCACGAGGAGTCCAATCGTTTCGTCGAACAAGTTTGATCGCAGTCATTGGCAGAATTTCACCATTTCAATACTAGTACTGCCTCTGCATGCATAATGAGTAGTGCTGCGGTATCACTGACTCCAGTTTGTGGAAGCTAATTGCGGTGTGTATCATTCAAGTTATTTCAAGTTATATCCCTTCGCCTGTGCATTCGTGTTTAAGTGTGCATTGCCACGATCGCAGTACGTCACGACTCTGTATGTTGGGTGATTCGGCTCGTTGGCAAGGGCCATGATATCACTACCAACTTCAACATGCCCCACGGCTAAAAGGAGCATTTGAATCATGTTGTACGTGATTGGGAGGTTGGTACAAAAGGTCGCTCGCGTTTCTAAAAGCGATCTTCAAATCGATCAACCACCATGTCGACAGCCAAGGCTGCGCGGTCCCGTCGGTCCCGTCACTACACCGATCGCCTTTCTCAATCTCATAATCATGCAGCAGAAGCAGGCCCGTGATATGGTCGCAGAGGCGTATACCCGAAATCCTGCATTGGGACATGTCAATCCATCGGGACGGTACTGCGACCGCACCCGTTATAGGCGAGAAGGAAGGAGTGGCGCTACTGAGCGGGTACTCTCCCTCGCTGCTCAAGCTGTTCGTGGACGTCGACGAGGAAGAGGAAGAGGGTTGAGAGGTGCTGGATAAGAAGGGCGTGGCTCGGTCGGAAATGCAGCCTATGACTCCGGTGGTTCACATGAAGAAGGCGCTGGGGATGGAGAGCTAAAACGGACTTGTCGTGATGGGGACTGAATCAAAATGCGAGGTATATACTCGCCATGGAGGACTCGCCTGTATTGTACATACAGTGAAACAATCAGTCTGCCCGATTTGCCGTTGTCATTTCGACATATAAACCTTTCTATATATAAAAAGCAAACGTACGGGGGATCAATGAGGGGGTATCGTAAGCATCACAACTTGGCATCACGTTTCCTGAGGAGCGTCCGCTTGGGGCCGTGTCCGTCCCCACCATTGCTGATGTGCTTCTTCGTCTCCTCCAAGCTCCTCCCCATGCCTTCATTACCCTTCTCTACACCCTCAGCTCTGTTTTCTCTGCCAACTACGTTAGCCTCCCCCCTCCGGACTCCCTCCTTAGTAGCTTGTATACCACCCTTAAATCCCTCCCGAACCTCCTTAGGGATCATAGCGAACAGCGCCTCTGGATCGAGGTCGCCGTCCGCCTTGAAGGCCGCTCCGAAGCGCTTCTTCACCTGCTCCGTGATCTTCGGGTCCGCTCCAACCCCAGCAGAATTGTTCGTTTCGTCGTCACCGCAGCCATCCATGAATCTCTTCCACGCAGCGATCCCAAACATCCGCCACTCCCTCGTAGTTCGCACAGCGTTGGACGCCCGTGGTGGACGCAGCATCCGCGCGGCCGACTCGTCTGCGTCGAATCCCTCTCGCTCGCATGCGACCCGGAGCGGGTTCGCAGGCGTGAGGAGCGCACGCGCAATCTGCTGCGCGGCCGTCGGCGCGTTCGGAGGCTGGACTTCGAACTCGGGCGACCGGCCATACCCGATCGCCGCTGTCTTGATGAGGATGGACCTGTGTGAATATGTGGAGCGTTCAGTCTCTTCGTATTACTTATTTATACCAACGACCTTGCTGCGTTTTCGCAGAATCGAGTGAAGGGACTAGTCACTAACGCTGTAAGTCCAAAGACGGGCTTGACGCCCCCGGCTTCGCGGCCGGTGAGGAATCGGTGCAGGCGAACGGTACCCCCGTCGCCCCAGGAAAGGTCCGTGAACGTATGGTATGGATCATTTGGGTCTGCCGTGCGCCCACTCGATAGTTGGGGGGTCGAGGAGAGGAACGAGGCAAGCGGTTGCGCAAATATCGACGTCACTTCGGAAGAGTTGAGGTTAGGCTTTAGTCGCGGTGAAAAAAGGCTAGTCAATGATATAGAAGAGCACGAGGTCGCACAAGACTACGACGGACCTGCAATGTGTAGTCGACTATGAGGACGACCACCCTGTGAATGGCGACGAGTGGGTCAGTAAGTACCGTGAGTCGCTAAGAAGCGAGGCCCAATAACAAAATCGAAATAGAGACGTACGGTGTGACCAACAACACGCCCTTTGCCAAGTGTGGTTCCATGACGCATAGTAATGGCACTCGCCCCTTGTCCTGAGGCAACCCGACCTAGCCCAGTTTTTGTTTTCTCGGTTGGCTAAAGAGAACAAAAGAAGCGAGGCAACATACCTCCTCGAAAGCCTCACGTCTCTGTGCCCCACGCACACGCATATATGCAGGTCAGATATTGGATGAATCCCTCACATTGATACGTCGGCGGGCCGACCTACTCACCGCTGTATCCTCCACCGTCGCGTCCTGCGCGTCCACCTTGCCCCCCGGTAACGCCGTATCCCCCGCATATGCTCTGAGCGCGTCCGAACGTCTGTAGGACCCAGGCATATCAGACTCGCGGAGCTCCAAATAGACGGTTGGTCGCACCTGCTGAGGAGCACGTACAAATCCCCCGACCTCCCCACGAACAGCGGCACGAGCACGGCCGCGCTCGGTCCCCTCGGAAGTCGTGCGCTCGGGCGCACCGCGCGATAGTTGAGCAACTTGGCGATACACCTAGTAGTCGCCACACATAGCCACAGAGACAGAGACAAACGGAAGTTGGGGCCGGGGGAGGATCGAACAAGTCAGCTTCGACGAGCACAATGACAGCAAGACCACAATATACCCCTTGGTCTCCGCCGTCACGCCTGGCAACGTCTCTATATGCTCCATGATCCGCTCGCTCTCCGGGTACGGATATTTCATAAAGTCGGTCGTGGGACTTGCACCCAGACCTTGTCGAGCCCGAGGACGAGGTAGGCTGTCCGACGGCGACATCTTGGTATTAGTAGTAGACTTTTGGCGCAATCGAAGACTCTGGATCAAGGCCCGCTGGTTGTGATAAGAATGATGCACCCACCTGGAGGCTTTAATGTATGGTTGCAGAAGGCGAGTCTGCGCTTAGTTGGAGGCTGTGCCATGACCCCGGGCCGTCAAGGGCCGACATGAATTTCTACGATTTTCTACTGAACTTCAAAACTAATATCATCTCCGCCGTCGCATACCAGATGAGAGGGGAGAGGAGTTAACGAGAGAGATATTTTAATGAAAACCAGAGAGAAAGCTTGATGGAGAGAGAAAGAGACAAGAATAATGGCAAAAGAAAAGTTCTGAATTGGATACATTGACGACGACTACCACCAGGAATGCAAGTCTATGTGCGTGGGTGGTATGTAATAAATGTGTTCAAAGAGAGAGAGAGAGAGCGTGCAGCGTGACGGGGCAGCAAAAAGAAAAATTATGATATATATATCTATATATCTATACCATGACAAACGCGCAAAAATTGTCTGTCCTTGGGTGGGTTGATGACAGTTCATGTAAAAAATTGAACGACGACGACATTGTTGATGAGGGGACCGACACAGTTGCATTGAGTAAGATGAAAAGACGAGAGGCGTTGCATGTGCGAGAGAGAGGAAGAGGTCATTCCGCTTTATGACTGCGACAATATTTTGTCGATCGACCCGTTTAAAAAGTCCTTGCGTGACGTCAGGTCAGCTTTGGGGTACTTGGCCATGATCGCTTCGCGTGCAGTCCTACGGAGCGATTGTCCGTTCATTAACCCTCGAGACAATGAAACGAAAACACTCACTTCTTCGTCACCGTCATCAAATCTTGCGTACTCAAATAATTCCTCAACGCATAAAACAGCTCTTCGTCCGAAGGATTTGAGTTCATGCTCGGTCCCGCCATTGCGTTCACAGACGTCGCCATCGAAAACGTTGACATCCGTGGGTCCCCTGCAGCGCCAGTCATACCCATACCCATCGTGCCAGGACTGGCCTGGTGGAACCCAAATCCGCCCGCTTGCGACCCGCTCCCGGCAAACGGACTCATGTTCATGGTCATCATCGTCGCACGCGGATCCACCATCCCATACACGCTCCCGCTATGCTGATATCCAAGCGGTCCCATCATGCCGACACCACCATAGTCGGACCCCGCAGCACTCCCAGGTCCAGTAGCAAAGGGCATGAACGGCAACGAAGGCAGCCCACCATGCGGCGTGCCCGCCGCCACAACAGGCTGACGCCCTTCGTACATCGACCCCTGCCGAGACCCAGCGTGACTGTGATGCGAGGCCGTACCTCGGAAATTGCTTGTCGAGTTGTTCATCACCATGTTCGTATCCCGGTAGTAATCACCGCCCCCTCCGTGCGACGGATGTGGCGAGCCGTGGCGGGACGGTGGGAACCGTGGTTGAGAACGCGCCTTGCTGATCCCAGTCTCGTCCGAGTGTCGCGATGCACCTTCCCATGTTTCCGCTTCATACTCTGTATGTACAGACGGCGGACTTGAGCGGTCAAGCGGATGCTAGCCCACGCAGACGACTCACCGCTAAACTTCTTGAGGGGTATCATCGACTCATCGAACTGCTCGTCTTCGTTCATAACCACCTTCTTGCTCCCTCCGTCGCCGATCACGACGCGAGTGTTACCCCACGAGAAGTCGTCCATACACCAGAATGAGTAGATCGGCAGGAAGAAGCTGTACACCGGGAACCTACAGCGTCGTCAGCGTTATCCAGACGAAAACGAAAACGAAAACGACGCACGAAAGCAGATAGACGACCATCCATCCCACAAGCATAAACTCGCGTTTGATGATGAAAATCAGCGCCTACCCACGTTTTCAGTTATCCACCTGCTCATAACGCAATCAAGTCGCTAACGTACCTGCAATCCATACGTTATAGCCAGCATGATCAGTGAGATCAGAGGCAGCGCACTTTTCCCAGTGGAAACCACGACGACCAAATAAACCAACTACGAAAAAAGCAGCGTCAGCGCACCCCACTAGAACCCATATCATCCCGCAGACCCACATAAACGCAAGTCGCCGGAAGAATCTACGCATGGTTTCAGTACCCATTCCACTAAAGAGAGAAAGGCACACACAATCGTCCCCAACAAATCGATAAACACGAAGAACCGCATCGAGAAGCAACAAAAGCCGCACAGCTCGGGCAGTACCACCAACTCCATCAAATTGTGCACCGTCGAGTTGATCCACCGACGTCGCTGGGAGAACAACACCCGCCACGACTCGGGCGCCATCGTGTGCGCCACCGCGTCCGGTATAAACTTAGTCTTGAACGTTGGGAAATGCTTCAACAACAACGTTGTCAGGAATCGATCTTCGCCGAGCGAGAACAAGTTCTTCTTGTGCAGTGTGTCGACGTTGCACTCGGCATACTCGTCGATGATTCGGTTCGAGATGATGATCGGTCGACCCTTGTCCGCCGTGCGGATCCGGTAGAGCGTGAAACACCCGGGTAGACAAGAGACCGAACTAAAGAGCGACTCGAACGCCTTGGAGAGGTGGTGAGAGATGTAGTATTCGTATACCTGGATCATCGTCCACCACGAGTGCTCTTCGTTGGACAGTTTGGTTTCACCGCAAATACCGATGATACTCGAATCGTCCGCAGCCGACGCGACCAACCGATTGAGCGACTCGGGCGTGACCGTCTGTAGCAATAGCAAGCAACTTGTCGTCAGTCTTTCTCTCCGCGTCAAATGCCGTCTAACGAACCGTATCGGCATCGACCGTAAAAATATACTCATAAAACGTTGGATCAATCCCGATGACATTGCGCATCTGATGAAAGATCTCGAGCTCCAGCGGGGACATGGGCGCATCAAAGTGCACGCGGTTCAGGTAATGCATCAGCAGAATCTGGCTGTCCCGCTTGCCCCGATTTCCAGGCTTAGACCGCTCTGTCGGCTTGCCGACCTTGACCACGACCATGTACCTGCCGACATTATCGTCAACATCACGCCTGCCCATCAATAACAAGTAGCTGCACTCACGGAACGACGTGCCCCTCGTGCTCGTACAACCCCGAGTACACCTTTCCGTAATTAATCTGCCGTGACCCCTCGCCGATCGACCGGAACATTAAAGGCTCAGGATCAACATTGGGATCGACACCCAAGATGTCCAACACCACCCTCGGGGTCGTCCGGTCGTTGCCGCTCCCTATGATATTGCCGTCGCAGATGATGAACAGCAACTTGCGCTTGTCATCATAGTGCAGCGCAGCCAGCGAGTCGATCGTCCGGCGCAGAGAATCTTCGCCCTCAGTGTAACACGGAATCTGGCACAAAACAAATTTGTCGAGCATCTCGGGCGAACGCTTGCCCGTCAGCTGGAGTGCGGAAAGGACTAGACATCGATGGGTCAGCACGAGTCACAGACACATCTTGACAGGACCTACACTTGAGCACAATCGAGGCACACAGGATCCCAGTAAACACGAGCAACAAATAGCTCTGCACCGTACATCGCGGCGTCTTGCGGAAATCCGTCTCGCCCATGTACGCCATCTTCTTGATACACTCAACATTATTCGACGCCGTCTGCGAGTCCAGTCCTGAAATAACATTGTTCAGATTCTTTGATATGTCTTGACCAGCTTGTTGCTTGAACACGTTCACGACATCCGTATTCAGAAACTCGTACGAACTGCTCGTGCCCGAGTGCAACGAGAGCGTGTACACATAGTTGGTCAGGTCATACACACTCCCGTCCCAGATGGCCCAGATCCTGTCAAACTTTGTCAGCCAAACCACGCCAAAAACACCACTAGTCGAACGTGCCTTTGAATGTTCGTATCCATCGCCTGCGAATAGATCGTACTGGGATCCCAAACCAACGGCCCCTTCCGATACTGCTTCAACTTGGGCAGAAAAGTCGCTGAGTACCAATCCGAGTTGTCCAGTGCAGTCCCCTGTGCTGCCTCATTCGCCCCAGACTTGTGCATCGCGTTCGGCACCACCGCCGTAAAGTTCTCGACCGTCAGCTCCAACGTCTTCTGAGACACTAATTCGGGACAGATGAGTGCCAGCGGTGGGGGAAAGTATCCCGTCAGATCCTGGCCCACCAGCTGCTCAAGGTCCGCAGCCGAGTTGGACGAGATACCAGTCAGATCGCTGTGGTCGCCGTGGATGAAATTCGAGAGGTCGTACACCGACCCCTGCACCGACACCCACCAGTCTGTGTTCCCGGTGTGCTCCGCCACCTCATTCGAGTTCCAGACCTTGTCAAAGTTAGGACACAGCAGCCGACCGAACTCGATGATGTAAAAGATGACGACAGCGTTCAGGAGCAAGATCAGGAAACAAATGGTCACTTTCTCCCGCCAGGCGAGACGGACGTCCGGACGCTTCATGCGCCCGAGGTAATGCAACACAAAGGAAGGGATCAAACCAGTTGACATCCAGACGAAATAGAGCCACCAACGTCGCGTGCGGCTCGTGGGTACTTCCTCGACGGCAGCGGGTGGGGCATTGACGGTCATAGCGCCTTCTTTCGACTGGTAAGGAAGCGATCCACTGGGACTCCCACCCTTCTTGTCCCACTCCGAACCCCACCCTTCCTCGTGGTCCATGGACGGCGGCGCACGGATGTTTGGAGACGGCAACCCAGCAACGCCATACGGAATGTGAATACGTTGATTCGGGTCCTGGTACTTCGACCCACGACTCCCCACACGGGCAATGAGCAGATTGTCACGACTCTCGTTGTCGAGCAGATCATGGCCGTGCGTGTCCGTGTACGTATACTCGGTCGCGTCGTCTGCGATCGCACTGTCGTCATCCTCAATGGCATCGGCACCCAACCGCTTCTGCTCCTTCTCCGCCGCACGAACGCCATCCTCGACCGTCTTCCATGCGCCGTATGATAGCCAGACCGAGCGGTGGCCGATGGCGTAATCGGCGCCCTCCTTCCATCCATTTGAAGCTGCACATTGCCGGATGCGTTCTGTGTTGGAACCACGCATCGTTGGGACATACCGTTCACAGAACGCGCCCTGCTCCAAGTCGGTGACAAATTCCACGCTACGACGCGTGACTATTTCAGGAATGAGCAAAGAGTGTATCTGAGCTTTGACGCGACGTTTATCAAAAGAGTTGGGAGAGTTTGAATCGTTGGGACGAATGCAGGAGACAGTCCAAATACGCGTTCGGTCGAAGGACGCGAAGATTTCGGAGAGTGTGTAGTTGAGCTGCGTAGAGACGGTGTAGATCTTGGAGGGGTCTAGAGACGGATGTTCTTCATTAGGGAGGGGTGGAGTGCCATTTGACAATGCAAGGGGTGTGGGCTGACGAAGTGGGCGGGACGAGACTTGTGCCAGGACAATAGCGTTCTCATCCTTCGGATGCCTCTCAGCAGCAAGCGAGGGACCGGAGACCAGCTTGGACACGAAAGCATCCGAGGAGTTGCGAAATAGCGTCACAAACGACGAATCGAGGACGTCCGAGTCCTTCTCGATAAAGGATGAAATGTCGTAAGAACAACTTCCTGCATAATGGTTGATGCCAAACAGACTCCTGTCGTTCGCGCCTCCCTGACTCGGGCTAGCCACGAACGAAGTGTGAACACCATATTTGGACACAAGATCCTGGTGAAGTTCATCGGCCTTCTTGTCCCCCGCCTTTCCCGATTTGTACGACGAGCATGCTTTGCTCAACATCCCAAGCATACCGGCAGGCTTGCGCGCTGCGCGCTCGTTCAATTGAACACCCCGGAGGAGCTCGATGCAGGCGGAGTTATCCACAATGGCAATAGAAGGAAGGGAGATCCCATCGCTGACTATGTGACCATTATAGCCAACTCCATCTTCGAACGTATTGCGCAAAATATAAGAATGTACGAATTCATCAGCGAAGTTGATGCAGAACTCATCAAACCCGTTTCGGCCGAGGGCGGAGATGAGAGGCGCGGTTCCCGTGAACATCATAGAGCCGGTACCTGTGGGGCCACGAGTCTGGAAACCGGGAGAGTCAAAGAGGATCAACTGGGTTGGGGGAAGAATATTGCGGTTCGCAGGGGAAATCTTGTGATTCGCCATCTCAACGACAAAAGCGAAGAGGATGGCGTACAGATCGCGCATGAGGGAATCACGTTGGATCGTGCTCTGCTCGACGCTGAGAAGGACGGTGTAGTGTTCTTTGCGAACATAGTTGGTCTTGTTCGTCAACGACTGCGCAAGATCTTCTGGCGCGACACCGAGGAGGCGCGCAGCGTGGTCCAGGATAGGGTAGTTGGCGACCGAGGCGGAGACATCCTTTGCATCAGCCTCTGTGAACTGGACATTGCTCAATAAGAGGATGGCAACGAGGATAGTGAAGATTGATGAAAGATGTTTCGGCTTGAAACCGAGGGTGCGCATAGCGAGGCGCACCTCCTCCATTGCTATAGCGTCATCACTGAAGGGCCCGTTGGGCAGGCGGTAACAGCCCGAGGATGCTAAAAGGGCATATTCTGATGGATCTCCAATGTTGAAATAGTCGCGCTCCTGTGGGGCTGCACCGGACAGGAACTGGTAAAATATATGAAACGTTCGTTCCTCGTAGGCGAGCCGAGAGAGTCTCGACTTGTCAAGTGCAAAGGCGAGTACTTTGGCGGATTCGATGCGGCCACGATCATTAAAATGAAGTTCTAAAAAACGACTGTGCTTCGATGCATTCGGATTTGAGACGGTCTTTGTGTTTCCAAACGCGTCAAGGAGGGTATGAAGTGCTTTAATTTGATTGGCCATTCTAAGCTCTTTCTTGGAGTGGGAAGAAAGACGGAGAACTTGATCAAGGAGGAGACGTAAACTGAATGTCTTTCCTGAGCCGGTGATACCACTGTAGGTAGAGAACGTGAGGGAGGTGGAGACGTGCAGCGCAAAGAAACTGACCGAGCGATGACGGACTGTGACTGTCTGGTCCGACGCATGAGCAAGTAAATTTGAGCGGCAAGTTCGTATAGATGAGGCTGGAGAAGCCTCGAGCTGGCTAGAGTGAGGTCGGTTTCCTTGTAGCACCGTTCTTCATACTCTCTGGCACTGAGGTCATTGACGTTTGCGAGGGTTTTGTATGGGTTGACGACGAGGAGGTTCGTCGTGCCCACTCTAGAGTAAGGCAAATCCGAGCGAAAGCGGGTGTTGAGGACGGCAACGATGGCATCGTCGGAAGGGTAGACGGTTGCTGAGGTTGAGGTTGAGGCGAGGTGTGCTATGTCGCCGGTGTTGACGGCGTGGGTGGAGAGGGAGGGAGAGGAGGAGGCCATTTGCAGGCCAAACTTGGTGAATGAACGTGAAAGGAAAGAACGGACAAGCAAAGAATGAAAAGACCGTCGACTTGGAGGTGACGTTACAACTGTCAGCCACCCAAAAATAGATTACCCATCACAAAATTTAATATAGCACAACGACTCCTCCATCACGGTATGGAACGTCTGAGCGCACTGCCTCACCTTGAAGGCGCTTGCAATGGACAGGCTACCGCGAGTTGCCAACAGAAAATTACGACCACCGTATTCACATCATCATGCATCATGTTATGTAGGTCCAAGAGCTTTTCAATGTGGCGATGTTCCTGCTCATTTCCATTTTGTTCGTGCCAAAGTTCAACGTTTCGAGCGGGGAACGTTCAACGCCACCGCACCAAACCCTCATATTTGCGCATAACGAACCGTATGTATTCAGGAGCAAGCCTTGCGGCTGTTCCTCAAGGCCTCAAAGACCGATAGCGCGGTTTCAAGTCTCCGCGCTCGTCAGAGGCCTCAGCTTGATCGAGACTACCATCAGCCCGCCGTCGTGCGGATCGGCCTCCTTTCACTACCGATTAGGTACCAAGTGAACTACCACTCACTTACCGCTGCTAGTCACTCGAAGGGAACTGCAGCTGGCGCTGGCGTGGTGCTGCGTCGGAAGAACAAAATGCCAGTGAGTACCTACAAGGGTACTCTGAGTCTTTAAACCGTGCCCTTCGCGTCTCTACTGATCTCTGCCCTTAAGCGAGAGAACAGATTCACGCGGCCTGGTTGTGGCCCATACCATCGAAGAAGTCGCCACTGCTGTACTATACAGGTCTTCGAACGTGGACGAGGGTCACACATGTGAATATGAATAATTTAAACTAGAGGTGATATCCTTCGTAGTACGTCATCCACGGCCCACATCAAACCAAACAGAACGAATCGGAACCCTGCAAACCACATGCCATCTGATGCCAGATGGATGGATTCTCTTTGTTACCAATCATCTACGTACTCGCAATCAATGATGCGTTCGATTGTGAACAGGCCGTCATGAGCCATCCCTGCCGTACGCTAATGATCGTCCCTGCCTGACAAATATCGTACGGAATCTACATCTCCCTATTGCCTGTGCCTGTCATGGCTATGGAACCCATGGAGGACGTCGATTGCTGTGTGGGCTTGTACCTCACTTTTGCTGTGTTTTGTGCGCTTTGTGACCGCCGGTATCCGGAGTCCGAATCAATACTACAACCTTCGTCGTGGGGTAAGTAGCTCTCCCCCTCGTTATACCGTCGCATTCTTGGTAAATCTGTGGACGAGTTTTGAACTCTAAATGCACATCGATGTTTGATCATCGGGATCGTACTCCTCGTTACACATTTGCTATGTGTCGGAGCGCAGCCCGTCTCATAGAAACGATCAGGATACTTACACTACATTCGTTATGTTAGTACTGGAGTTTGACTCCGTCCCTACTAAGAGTCCAACCACCTGACTCGTTGTTACTATGTAGAATCCCGTGCAAGCAGGTTCGATATAGTAGTATACATTCGCTTTGCCGGGTGTAGTAGTACTATATACATCTCAACGTCAACACTCGTGCACGGACGATGATGTGAACCGGTGAGGCTGCTGTTACCTTTGCTCGGTGCTAAGTACGACTTGAAGCGAGATAATTACCTGCAATGTGAACCTGGTTAACTGATTATCACCGCGATGCGACTCGGACGACTTTGCCGTGACGTCACTGCACACTGACACTTAGTAAGCGAGCCTGTCGTCCGCCGCTACGTTGAAGGGCATTGCTAGATAACGCGACATCGTCTACAGTAACATAATGGAGCAACACGCGCTGGCAATCCTCGAACAGCAAGATCGGTGGGACTGGCCTTCTACCAAACGGACCGTGATAGAATCGGGAGAAAGCAAATGGAAGATCAACACTACCAAACTTTTGTACCACCTGATTGTGGAATCGCAAAAATTCGGTGGTAAGATACTCAATCTTTTCTGGGAACAACTTGGGAACTGTGATGAAAGGTTGAAGGAGAATAGTCAGTTAAAACTTTAATCGCTCAATTCTTATGCTAGGCTCACTTTCATTTGTCGCAGTCGAGAGTCTGAAGGAGGAGGATTTCGAGTCGGCAGACAAGTCCTTCGAGATGTTGTTTCGCGAATTGGATCCCCAAGACATTAACCTTGGCCCTGTAGAAACGATGGCAGCGGACTACTTTACGCATCTTGGTATCGCATGTGAGCAAAATTTTCCGCTAGCTTTTTAGATGTTTGATGATTACCGACGCCGCTGAGTCGTGAATCCCGGAGGGAAAACATCCGGATCACGTTCTGAGCATTCCGTCAGTGAAATCGTCAGCAAGGCCACGGACAAGCTCCTTGAGGAAGTCAACAAAGAAGGCCATTTTGGAACTCGGAAACAAGAAATCTTGAAGCAATTGGTGTGCATATATTCATCTCAAAGTCATATGTTTTTCATCGCCGTACCGCACAGTCGTTTAATCGTGATGGGGACTTCTGCTTGTTGACTGGCCTGGAATTTTTCCCGTCCCATCCGCGTGGATACCATCCTGCTCTAGCACACATCATTCCGAACTCTGTACACGGAAAGGTTCGCATTGAAAAATTGAAATTACCTCTTGTTTTCTCATAACTTCCATTAGACAGACACACTGAATTGTATAGCTATGTTTGCTGGTGACGCCACAAGAGATGAACTTATGCACAATCTGAATACCCTCGAAAATGTCATGAATATGCATTCGGAGACTCATCGTTCATATTATAGTTTGGAGTGGGGAATTGAGGCGACTGAGGAAGAGGGTGGAGAGGTGCGATTCCGTTGATACCTCATCATCGTTATTGATCCATTCATTAGGTCAAATACTTCTTTCGAAATATTCCCGCCGATCCTCATGGTCTGCCCAGGCTAGGATGCATCAAATTGAAGGAGGGTGATGAAATCCAGTTTGGACAAGGACGCGATGGCAAGATGCTTGACAAAGGACCCCTCGCAGGTTTTTGTAACCTTCAGTTGGCTGTTGCCCGAGTTATGAAGATGAGTGGTGCTGCTGATATAATCTCGCAGTGGCAGGATGAAGCAGATGATGAAGGCTTTTATCGTTCCTTTGTCGCCTCTGAAGAGTACTGTGATATGTTGGATGCCAAACTCCTTCTTTCTGCCAGAGCTGTGCTTGTATAGCTCTCCAATCAAGCTCCTTTGGTCCTTGATCAATTTCAACTTTCGTGCATGTTTCGCTGTTCGTAAGGTAGAAATCATGCACCTGACGAACACGCATAGTATCATGTCTTGTACTGTACACGAGCTCTGCGGGCATGCCGTCCGAGGCCGTGGCGTGGTTCCGTCGGGTGCGTCTCTCTATTCAAAGTACTCGGACGGCGAAGTTGAACCTCGATGTTTCGGTTACGCGCGCGTCGATTGGGGAACCTTTCTGCTTCTGGAAAAATCAGAACCTCGAGCACAACCTCCCGGGTGGAAAACTCAATCGCGGTATCAGCGTCATCGATTCGGCGGAGATCTTGAAAGGGAGGGCGTTGACGGACGACGAGTACTTCAAGGCGGCTGCGCTGGGATGGTGTATCGAGTTGGTGAGTCCCCGTCTCGCTTGCTCTTCTGCTAGATGCCTGGATTGACCGGCACTCACCACATGTACTCCGCCACGACCCACCACCCGTCCAAAAAGCTGCAAGCCTCCTTGCTCGTTGCGGACGACATCATGGATAAGTCGATCACTCGTCGTGGACAGCCTTGTTGGTACCGCGTCGAAGGCGCCATTTATCACCTCCTCAAGCGACATTTCAGACACGAGCCATACTATGTCCATCTCTTGGAGCTCTTTCACGACGTGCGTTCGTTTCCATTTCTTTTGCTCGCGTCGTTCGGTAATGCGGATTAGTGACGGACACTCCAGACGGCGTTTCAGACAGAGATGGGCCAGCTGGTCGATCTCATCACCGCCTCAGAGGACCGTGTCGATTTGAGCACGTTTTCCTTCCAAAAGTCTGTCGTTTTTATATAACCCTCCCGCGTGCATGCCTGATCACACGCTGCATGTAGACATGCCTTTGTCGCGCAATACAAGACGGCGTATTATAGTTTTTACCTTCCAGTCGCGCTTGCACTGCATTTCTGCGGCGTACCCGAGTCGTAGTACGTCGTCGACGAAAAGACGGTTCGCCCCTACGACGTCGCTTCGTCGATCCTGCTCTCCCTCGGCGAGTACTTTCAAGTCCAAGACGACTAGTTGGACTATGCAGGAACGCCTGAGCAGATCGGCAAGATCGGGACGGACATCGTGGATAACAAGTGTTCGTGGTGTATTAACGTGGCACTCGAGGTCGCTTCACCGGAGCGGCGGACAGTGTTGGAGGTGAACTATGGGCGCAGGGATAAGGGAATGGAGGCCAAAGTGAAGGAAGTGTATGACGCTGTTGGGATGAGGGAGCGCTATCGAGTGTACGAGGAGAGGGTCAAGGAGAGGGTCCAGGAATTGATCGAATCGGGGGTGCCGGATCCCGAAGGGAAAGATGTGGAAGACGGGGTGGTGGTGTTGAGGAGGGAGGTATTTACCACGTTCTTGAATAAGATTTACAAACGTTCCAAGTAGTAGGTGTGTATCGTATGAGATACTACAATATTGACGACCTCTTCCTGATCTCGAGGGTCTTGGAGACAGACTATATCAAACAGGGAACACCTGCAGTATGTACTTTTTTCCCTGACACGCATTAGTAAATTGAGAATGATTGTACCATGGAAAGTGCAGAGACATGCACATTCAAGTAAACGGCGTCGCTGCATCATCTTCCTTGGCTTTGGGCGACGTCACACGCGCTGCATAAATGAGATGAAGAGATGGGATTTAATGAAGGAGTGTGTGTGTGTGCTACATCGTATGTGCGTGATAGTCTAGAATACAGTTACTACTTATGCGCGGTGATAGATACTTATATATGTAATGAATGAATGGTGTTATACAGTGTCTGTGTCGATCGAGAGAATCAGGAATCCTGGTCATTACTGTACTTGCCAATAGCTTGATGGAAATCAGAGGGCTGAGCTCGCCTCGAGTCCGAGAATGGCTAGGACTTTGGCGCGCGAGCGCTCGGCATCACGTCTGACCTTGCGGGCGGCGCGCTCTTCGGCTTCGGCCATGTTGTTGTAGACCGCTGCGAGGCCCGCCCAAGAGGGTTCCTCCTTCTCGGGGTTCTCTTCACCAACCTCGGTCTCTGATTCGGACTCGGAGGAAGGGTAGAGGAGGAGAGTTGGGGGAGTGGGGACGCGTGTCTCGACTTCAGATGATGGCAGGGGTGTGTGAATGGGAGAGGTGATGTAGCGGAGGGGGACAGTGTGGAGTAGCTGCGGGAGCGCGATCGGCATGTTCAAGGGCCTGTAGATGAAGGAGTGACTGTCGTCGGTGTCCATGGCGTCGGAATCGTAGTCCTCTTCCTCGCCCTCGTCTTCTGCGTCGCCATCATCCTCATCGCTATCGTAGCTATCTTCGTCATCCTCGTCCTCGTCCTCTTCCTCGTCGTATTCATCCTCTTCAAGAACGTACTCGCCGTACTTGGAATCAAAGTCGTAGTAGGTGACGGGATCGAGAGGTCCGACGGACTCGTATTGCCTCTCGTGTTCGATGCGTGCCTGCACGGCATCTGCTGGGAGAGGATATGCAAACGGGTTCGGGTTGTCCCATACGAACGGGGACGGAGAAGGCGTGAATTTTCTGCGAAGCCATCCTAGACGGGGAGGAATCTGCGAGTGATGAACAGGGGCAGTGTCACGTGCGAGGGTGATGCCGAGAACGTTGGAAGCTTTGCGACCTGAGATGCGAACAGAAGTGAGAGCGTGGTAAGAGGGAGGAGAATCCATGTTTGAATACTTGGACGGGACCGAACGTGCTGGTATAAATACCCATGAGTGTCTATTGTCTCTCAGAGTTGTGGTCCTTGTGGATCCAAGCACAGTGGAACAGTGGAAGTACTATTTCTGGGTATGTGGACCGTCGTCGTCACGTCAATTGTCAAAGCGTACGAGATGATATTGGCTTCGCTTTGACTAAGTGGTATCAAAGCAAAGACGAGCCTGCGTATCACCTAACCGACACTTTGAACCCCGGATATGACGCGAACAACGAGCTCGATCGAGGATCATCAGGAAAACATCAGGTTTCTTATGAGCCTTATTCATACTTATTTTGTTGAAATAAGTTGAAATAAGTATGAGTTCTGTCAAGCAGAATAAGGTGATGACAATACCACTCAGTCTATTGTTTTACTTCCCTTTTTACTTATTTGCTACTTTTTTGGCTGGACAGTCCTGAAAAAGAGCGCATAAATGACGTGAAATTGCTCACACCAAGAACTATTTAAGTAGAAAAAGTATCTTGCAAGTATCTTGCAAGTCAATTAATAATTGTCCAAAATGGATGAAAAACGCGCGCCAAGATCTACTTAAGTAAGCTGAGTAAGCTTAGTAAGTATCTGACAAGTCTAGCAAGTCCGTTGAAAAGATGGAATAAAGTCAGTAAAAGAAGCGGTAACCGACGAACAATGATAGCGTAAGAAAGAAAAATGACAATAAAAGCTCGAGATCAGTGACGACGAAGAAACGTTGCTGGGACAGGCCACCGTGCTAAAAATTCCACCATGTTCCTGTAGAACGTAGAAGTAAGCAAACAAAACAAACGAATATAAAAGATAGATTACAAAGGAGCGCGCGCGGATTAACTTTGGCAACGTTCTCGGTGTCACCCCCAGTGCTCGATGAGTTGTTGCTAGATTTGGCCTTGGCGGCGTACGCAGCTGCGATCGTTTCGGAAACGAACGTAGCGCCCTTGTTGGTGATTGATTCCCGGTAACTAGCTGTATCCCCGCTCCAATTAGCTGCAGAGAACATGTACGGCGTTGACGTATCGCGCCCGGTTGCGCGATTGAGGACCCTCGGGAGGGTAAACTTCATTTTACCTTCAGGGTTGTCGGCCATGTCAGCGAGGACTTGCTCGACATTGATCGTGCCGTCCTTGATGAACTGGACCGCCCGCTCCAACTGTATCTGTCAATGAGCGCGAGATCAATATAAGAAAAAAAGAACGTACTGCAGCCGCGGCGAGAGCGATCACGCCCGCTTGATCTTTCCCATTCGCGAGGGCTGCTGTGTCCCATCCCGGAATGTCGACGAAGCCGCTGATGGCATGGAGGTGGGTGGAAGCAAGGAGTTGAAGGAGGAATACGGATCGGAAGCAACGGCTTGGCGATGGATTGTCCGGGTCTTCCTGCAGGAACTTGTAACCGTCGAAGAAGTCGTCTGCTAAGGCCTCGACGTCAACATCTTCATCCAACTTGGAAAAGAAATCGACCATGATGGCAAGTGCAGTGGAGCCGAAGTTGCTTCGCCACTCGGAAATGCGTTGAAGGGCCTGACTCGGACATTCTGTATCAGCAAGAGGATGGAATCAGATTAAAAAAACACTTACGATAGCAAAGACCGACCCCGATGCAGTGACGCGATACTTGACATCGGGGTAAATGCTGTCGAAGATCATTTGCAGGGCCGGCACCATCTTCTCCTCAGGTATTGTCCAGACGTTGGGCTGGGAGCTGCACCAGAGCGTGATGGTTGCGATAACCCCACGCGACCACCTGTTGTCGCCAGGTACAGGAAGATCCTTCATGGAATACTTGTTACGAGGTTTGATGGTTTCTTTGACATAGCCGCTGTCACCGCCGTCTTGAATCCCGCCGTTCTGGGTGTGAGAATTGATGGGGGAGTTCGACGAATCGACGGCCGTGAGATCAGGGACTCCCTCGAGCTTGACCTTCTTGAGCGGGGGTTGAGCACTAGCAACCACATTAGTAACGACTCCAATAGTCGTCTTCCGAGCACAAGTGAGAAAGTTTCGAGCGTATAAAAGCCGACGTTACGCACCGAAGCTGTGGTACGATGTTCCTTGTTCTTCGGATCACCGGCTGAAACCTTGATGGGAGTTGAAGGCTCGTCGTCTACTACCATGTCCACCTTTGGGGATTCCATCTCAACCTCGCTATCGGTGAAAGCGTCAACGTCTGTCGGCAAATCCTTGCGTTTTTTGGGACGATAACGCCAAATCGAAAGGGGCCTCTGGGACCCGGCACCTAGGGCCTCTAGGTCACTCACATAGTCAGAGCTGTTGATAACGATCTGAGAGAACATCAGTGTGCTAGTGAGTAAGAGACAAAAGACTTACCTCGACCTCGGCGTCAGACCACTCAGGCTCTGCCACCTTCCCCTTGTCTCGACTGAGCGTAGCCTCGCGCTCGTCCATTTCATCGACATCGTCGGCGAAAATTTCGTCCGTTGCGGCCTCGCGAGTCTTTGCGGATGTATCGGGCACAGAGGCAGGCACCGACGTAGCAGCTGTTGACTGGGAGAGAACATTAGATGCAGCTGTGCGTCCCGAAGACGTCGGAGGTGGAGTGTGCGTGGTGCCACTTGCAGTCTTCAGTGTCGCTGACCCATTGGCGTTGGCGACGATGGCAGCCCAGTTCTTGAGTTGGCCTCCCTTGGAAAACTTCTTGCTAGTTCTGCCGTTTAGCGCAAGGCTTAGGAAAAAGAGCGTGGATTCGGTGAGTAAAAACATGTGCTAATCACGGTAAGAAGAAAGCACTTACGCATTGGCACTAGGCACCATCTTTGACATCTCGGAGTCAGCTGTATTACCATTTCCGTCAACGTTGTGTCTTGTTCACGGTGAGGCCAGTTACCTGATTGTTTCTGAACCGTTAACGCCCCCTGTTTGTGATCCAGCTTATATGAGTCGATGGCCGCCTTCATCGACATCGGTTTCTTCTTGTCCTTGGCAGTCTCGGAGGCTCCAACGTCCTTGTCGGACCCTTCATCAGCCTCGGACTTCAACATTCTAGTAAGTGTCACACTCGCTATTGGGCCAGTGATATCAGTGCTTACTTTGTCGTCACCAACTTGAAGTCCTTTCTTCTGCTTTGCTTCGCCTGGCACCTTCCGTTGATATGGACGAGGACGAGGACGCACCGGCTTTGGCCTGTTGGCTTCAGCTGTCGCCAACCTTTCCTCGGCCTCCATCTCCAGCGTAGCGAGACGTTTGATGGCTTCCTCGGAATCCTTTTTCTTTGCAGCTTCAGCCTCCTTCAGTCTCTTCTCGTCGCCGGCTTTCTCGGCCTTAGTACGCCTCTTACCCGGCATATCTGGAAGGCCAGGATTTCGAACGGCGTTGTCACGGCGAGGACGGCCACGAAGGGATGAACTACTCATGGCTCGGAAGTGTGGGTGGGTATGGCCTATAGGTGGAAGTTGCAATAAGGGAGTCGAGAGACAGTGCGGCGACTCGTTTTTGAGACTTTGTACGTTCTTTCCTCGCTAGGCACAAACAATGACCTAACACGTCTCAGTCTTATTGCAGTTACTCTGTTCATCTGTTCGAATTATTCTCGCAATACAAATGCAGCACCAAGCGCTGCAGCTACCTTGTGAAAACCCGGGATGCAGACGCTACTTCAAGACACAAGCAGGGCGCACGAAACATATGCACACAGCACACCCGAACCTCGACGTCGCACCACCAACATTACCAGCACCCTCTGAATCCAACGATCCTCCAGGTTCAACCGCGGATGACCCTCACTGGCAACCCGAGCCAGATTGGAATGCCCCATGGGAAGATGAAGAATTCAACGACCCTCGAGATGTCTTTGGGCCCGACGTACTCCGGAATGAAGACCCACCCCTTCCTGTTGATCCGCAATTCTGGGGACGAGGAGACAAGTTCTATCGCAACTACCATATGAAATTGAATGGTATGTCTCAGAGTTTATTCTTCGGAAATACGAATCGATGAGCTCGTGTTTCCAATCCGCAGCACGACCTTGTGACAGACAGGGTGTGTTTCTGGTCCCTGGAATCCCCGCTCCTTCAGATCAGACCAACTCTGATGACTGGGCGCCCTACAATGACCGGGTCGGATTTGAAATGGCAGAATTTCTGTTTACGCGCAATCAAATGTCGGCGCCTCAGATCGACGTCCTCTTGGACTTATGGGCGGCGAGTCTGCTCAAACATGGTGATCGCCCGCCATTCGCAAATCACCGCCACCTTTACAAGACGATCGATAGTACCACCGTCGGCGACATCAACTGGGACAGTCTTTCGGTCCGGTATACAGGCGTCGCTCCTTTAACTAATCCGCCGCCGTGGATGCAAGAACAATACAAGGTATGGTTCCGAAACCCCCGTCAAGTCGTCCACCGCATCCTCGGAAACCCCAGCATCGCGGACGACTTGGACCTTCGACCATTTCGTGAATACCAGACGGAGAACGATACAAGACAATACCAGGATTTTTTGTCGGGGGATTGGGCATGGGAACAGGCAGTGCGTTATCAAGTTCTATTCGTTTGTCTATTCACTAATCTAAACTCGTCCAGGACCTTATATCCGAGGACGAGAACACACATGGAAGCACGTTTGTGCCGATTGTCCTAGGCAGCGACAAGACTACCGTCTCGGTTGGGACAGGCAACAACGAATTCTACCCGTTGTATCTATCCATCGGAAATGTCCGGAACTATGTACGCCGTGCACACCGCGATGTGCTAGTCCTGATCGGCTTCCTTGCGATTCCCAAAAGTAAGTTAATTTTGTTTGTTTCTATTCTGTGCCTCATACCATCCCGCTAGCAACAAAGGAGCATGCGTCCGATCCAGCCTTTCGCCGATTTCGTCGGCAACTCTTCCATAGCTCGCTGGCGGCAATCCTCAACCCGTTAAAGCCTGCAATGACGACACCCGAGGTGGTCAAGTTCGGTGACGGCTATCATCGCCGTGTGGTATATGGCCTAGGGCCATATATTGCCGACTACGAAGAGCAGGCTCTCCTCGCTTGTATCGTTCGTGGTTGGTGTGCAAGGTACGTCTTCTAGGAAAAACCTCGACTTACCTTACACTCAAATATTCTCATGCAGATGCTTCGCAAAGAGGACCGATCTGGACGCCGATAATGCAAACACGCGTAGCAGAGAGTTCATAGAAGAACTCTTTGCAGCGTGCACATTTGCTGACCTTTGGGAGGACTATGGGATCATAGGAGATCTGGTTGCAAGTATCGATTCAAGCTTAAGTATATATCGTATCTGATGCTCTCTTTGTACTGTACCAGCCTTTCACCAATGACTTCCCCCGTGCGGACATTACGCAGCTCATGTCACCCGACATCCTCCACCAACTCATCAAAGGATGCTTCAAAGATCATCTCGTCGATTGGGTAGAACTATATCTTAAGGCGAAGCATGGAAAAAGGAGAGCCGAGCGAATCCTCGACGACATCGATCGGAGGTTAGGCGTCCGTTTCTTTACGCGATTGCATAATTTGACTAGAACACTCATAGGATCGCTGTTGTTGCTCCGTTCACCGGCTTACGACGCTTCCCACAGGGCCGTGGTTTCAAGCAGTGGACTGGCGACGACTCAAAGGCGTTGATGAAGGTATGTAGTATACGTCGAAACAGTGTCCTACTAACCAATCTCACCACTCTCACCGTCTCTCTTTAGGTCTACATTGCCGCAATCGAAGGGCACGTTCCCCCCGAAATAGTACGCACGTTTCGTGCTTTCCTGGAATTCTGCTACTCCGTTCGTCGTCACGTCATCACAGAACATCACCTAGAAGAAATCCAAGACGCTCTTTCTCGCTTTCACCACTACCGAGAAGTATTCAAAACCGGCGAGTTTCCTGTCGTTACGACCTTCTCCCTTCCTCGCCAACACTCCGCTAAGCACTACCCTGCCCTCATACGTCTATTCGGAGCACCTAACGGTCTTTGCTCTTCGATTATGGAGTGTAAACATATCAAAGCTGTGAAAGAGCCATACCGCCGATCAAGCAGGTATGAGGCACTTGGTCAGATGCTTATCACCAATCAACGCCTCGACAAACTTGCCACATCGCGCATCGACTTCACGAAGAGGGGAATGCTCGAAGGTACCTGTCTATCATCTGTTATCGACTCACTCAGTAAGTTTCTTTCTTTCTCTCTCTCTGTACTGTAACTACAACTGACGTTGTATAGATAATCCTTTTGTCTTGCCTCAAGCACCGGAGCTTGGACATCCCCAGGCCGCTGATCAAGGCACGGCAGACTCAACAGCCGATCAGCGGGCCCAAGGTACAGCGAGCATGCAAGCCGACAACGATGAAGCGGTTCCAGACGACTGTCCAACCAATCTTGCCGTACACGTGGAACTTGCGAGGACACCCCGTACGTCCAATTTATTTTCTCTATTTTGCATAGTGGCACATTTCAATGCTAACGTACATTATGCAGAGCGAAAGCGTGCGCGAACATTGCCCGACTTAGCTCAAGAAATCCAGGTCCCCACTTTAGTGGAACTCGTTCGCCACTTTCTCTTCACTCAGCTACACCCAGAAGACTGCCGAGATCCAGCGGATGTCCCCATTGCCGACTGTCCTTCCTTCGGAGGCCGGATCTCAACATTCAACTCTGCGTCCTCGCGATTCTATGCGCCGAGTGACTTAAGTGGGGTTGGTGGGATGCACACCGAGTACATTCGTTCCACCCCCATGTGGAGAAGTACCGGTCCGCGGCGAGACTGTGTCTTCGTTGCGACCGATCCAGAAGAAATAGGGATGCGTGCATATGATATTGCACGCGTTCTTGCGTTTTTTTCTTTTACTTACCGGGGAGTACTCTACCCATGTGCAGCGATCAGGTGGTTCGACAAGATAGGTGATGCTCCTGATGAGGACACAGGAATGTGGATGGTTCGACCATCCACTCTTACAGATCATTCATTCGACTTCGCCGTTATCCACGTTGACACCATTTTCCGCGCAGCCCATTTGATTCCTATCTACGGTGATAAGGAAATCTCTCGACTGATAAAACCCCACGACTGTTATGATGCATTCCGGGCATTTTATGTCAACAAGTATGCTGATCATCACTCGTTCGAGTTCGCAAAGTAGTTACTTATGCTTGCCCACGGTACGTCACGCTCTGCTCTTCGATTGCAGGTTCACGTCTTCCACCTCTAGCGGCTCCGATCAGCATACCAACGACGACAAACTTGAAATTTCCCCACCGTGACCTAGCTCACCCCTAATATCAAGGTTAGATCTCCTAGATCTTGAGGACGATATATACTTACCTCCCAATATCGTTTCTCAGGTCCTAGTTGATCCATTTGAGGTCTCCCCGATTCCGACTGTCGACATAAAGACGAGCGGCGACTCGACAAGCAATCTAGTGCCTTCGGGACTCGGGACCAGCCGGTACGTTTCATTGTTCGTATGTCTATATTATTTACAAGACCTCTGCTTCAGACGATTATCCTTCCTCTTCGTCATAATGTCCAGGCAAAGCGTGAGTTTCTCCCGAATTTCTCCCTGATTCTCCTGACCGTATTCTTCCCAGTCGGGGTCTTCGTGCGTTACCCTGCCATCACGAACCCTTCGATCACCGCCGTCTTTCCCGGATCGTGTCATCGTGATGGTTCTGCGCTGATAGTACGGGGCCTCTCTACGAGCGGGAACGTCGGCGTTAAGATCGGTCCCGACTGATCGTGTCCACCACCACTAGGCGTCGAGCACGCCCTTACCCTTTCGGCTAGGCTTTCGGGATTTCCCTTAATGGTACGGGTAAGTCCGGAACTCTACACTCCCACACCCTCATCATCCCTTTTTCGATGTGCCCCTTCCGCTTCTCTATAGATTCTGTCTGTAGGGCTTCCCTCCTCGCGCCTTTTTCCAACACATAGCCATGTCGGAGCCAAACGTGGAAAAGGAACCTGGTCCGCAGGGCGAAGAGTCGCCTACAGCCAACGTCAATTCTGGGGCTCCACATGAAAGAGAGTACAAGGATTTTGGTCATGACGAGGAGAAGGCAACGCGTATGGACTTTTCTGTTTGATCTGCGTGCAGCTTCTCATTTTCTGCATAGATGGAAATGTGGACATGTCTATGGTTTGTCGTGTTTCAAACCTGCCTCTTCCCATTTGCTAATCTTTCATGCGTTAAGATTGAGCTCAAAGCCGAAGACTTGTACGACAAGGAGAAGGTCGACCTAGAGATGGTTGTCATCGAGGACATTTCCAAAGTCCAGGGAGCCGCCCTCGTTCCGGCCAATTGTCGTCTGACGGAAGCCATCAACGTGTCTATCGACCAAGCTGCTCTCACAGGTGAATCGCTTCCCCAGAGTAAGAAGGTTGGCGATCAATGTTTCTCGTTCGTATTCATTCTTGCTTGTGACCCGCTTCGTGCTGATGTGCCCTCCGTAGTGGATCGACCTGCAAACAGCGTGAGGCCGAAGGTGTCGTCATTTCCACTGGTGCCAATACTTTCTTTGGACGCGCGGCTTCTCTCGTCGGCCAGGATGATGACACTACCGGTCACTTGCAAAAGATCCTGGCCCAAATCGGCTCCTTCTGCTTGGTTTCCATCGGAATCTTCACCGTTGCTGAAATTCTCGTTCTCTATGCCGGCTTCAGATACAACTATCGTCGTGGTCTCAACAACATCCTCGTCCTCTTAATTGGTGGTATCCCAATCGCTATGCCCACTGTCTTGTCCGTAACTCTCGCTGTCGGCGCTCAGCAGCTTGCCAAGCACAAGGCTATCGTGACGCGCATCACCGCCATCGAGGAACTCGTTGGTGTCACGATTCTTTGCTCTGACAAGACGGGTACCCTCACCACCAATAAGCTCACCATCGACAAGGCTACCATCTGCACTTACGGTCCATTTTCTGCCGACGACGTCATGTTGCTCGCCGCGTACGCCTCTCGTACTGAAAACCAGGATGCAATCGATTCTTCTGTTGTCAGCGCTCTCGGTGATACTTCTCGCGCTCGTGCTGGCATCAAACTACTGGATTTCAAACCGTTCAATCCTGTGGACAAGCGAACGGAAATAACCTACCTGGAGGAGTCATCTGGGAAGTTGAAGCGTGTCACCAAGGGTATGACGGGTATCATCATTGAGCTTTGCACTCGCAACAAGACAGACGAAGTCGAGAACAAGCTGGAGGCCGATGTTGAGGAGTTCGTCACCCGTGGTCTTCGTGCGCTCGCGGTTGCTTATGAGGAGTTGGAGGGTGACGATCTGGAGGCAGAGGGCAACGGTTTCGAGTTGATTGGTCTTCTCGCCATCTTCGACCCCCCTCGGGAGGACACTAAACAGACCATCGACGACGCTATCGCTCTAGGTGTCAAGGTCAAGATGGTTACTGGTGATCAACTGGCAATTGCAAAGGAAACTGGTCGTCGTCTCGGTTTGGGTGATCACATGTATCCCGCCAAGGTTTTGAAAGACGGCCCTCCCCC
>JBBPNG010000165.1:0-35917 GCA_038091095.1 Leccinum incarnatum
ACCATATTTTACATTCTAATAATGATAGGATACTCAATATTTGGCCAAGTATAAAATTTTAAGTATATATCAGGGAATATCATCAATATCTAGTTATATCTGCTCTTCACCGATTTCCTGATTAGTACCTTTGTAACCAATCCTAGCTCCAGATCACCCACCTCAATCCAGGCAGAGTTCCCATACCAGTCACTGATCAGTTGAGAGTGCAGAAAGCTGCTGACAGGGCAGCATGTGCCTGATGGCTGTCCTGAAATTAAAAAATGGCTTCAAGGCAGCATGCAAAAGGAGTTCAAAGGACGTGCGGGCGGTATTTGGAAAAAAAAATGATACTTCACTTCAACTTCACTTTTCGATTCCGTATATTACTCGAGGAACTTTGCAATGGTCGTAAACACATTTCTCTGGCGAGAAGCAGTTCCTTTGGTGAACAATTCAAAGTATGGCAGAAAAAGCAAAGGTAGTTTTCTAAGTTTTGGCTTTTTGACGCACATAGCATCAGCACCGCCTTCGACGTCCTTGAAGCCTGATTGACCCAGTGCGCTGACATCACGCGGAGTCGTCACACCAGAGGACTACGACACGCTCCGCCAAAGCGGAATAATGTGTTGAGTAAATATACAACTGTCGACGTTGTCTACAGTACACAGTCACTCCAAAAAATGGCTGCCAGCAGGGGGAACTGGCCACTGGGTCGTTGTATTTTCCTGTCTCTGAGCTTTGCTCGCCAACCGACTACAATCCGCAGACGCAGAGCTAATTGATAGTAATCTAAACGCCATCCCAAGTGAACCACTCGACATGCAACAAGTCCCAGCGAGCTTGCCAGCAGAAGGATGATATATGATGTGTCAAGCGACCAATCCAACATTACCGTTCAGAACGGCTCTTGCGGTGATCCAGTTCTTGTCGTCGAGAGAAGAGGCAAGCTTGCCTACGAGCGTCTCGGACGCTTCACCCAACAGGAAGGCGCGACTCGAGCAGATGACCATGCTTTTTTTGCATCGCGTCAACATCACGTTCGTGCGACGTGGGTTCCGGAGGAACCCCAGTTTCTGCGAGCGAACGACGGAAATGATGATGTGTTCGTCCTCGTTCCCTAAGAAAAGCAGGTTATTTTTATCGAGGACACCTGTTCCTGGGTTACAAACCTTGGAACGAGTCGACATTGAAGACCTTATCCTCCCACTTCAACCCCTCTTGTTTGAGTTCTTTCTCGATGCGATTCCTCTGAGAATCATAAGGGGTGATGATACGGTAGGACTTGCCATTCGACTCATATAACCGAGCGAGCTTCAGGACGATTTGAGCTTCCTCGTGGTTCTTGTGAGTCGTGACTGATGTCAGACATTTGAAGCGTCGAGAAATGATTGTCTTACGTGCCAACTATGTCCTGACTTGGCTTCCCGACCTTTAGGCACGTCAACAAAGCAACATGACTTGGGTGTCGTAGAGTCATGTTTGGTGAGGAGTTTGCCGTCATAGACGTGTCGCGAAATGAAGTTGCCGATTACATGAGGCATACGATCTAAATGCAATCATCAACACAATAACGGGGAAACTGAAGTAATAAATTGCAGACATTGTGTCGTGAGGAACACCGCCTTTCTCCGCAGATGCTCAAATTCGAAAACACTGCGGAGATCAGATATGTCTTCTTGGCCATAAGGCGGTACTAAGGTAGGCGTCAGCTACGACACATATGTTAACCCAGAGAGATTTTACATTGTTTATCGTCACCGATCAAGACGAGCTTCGAAAGCGTAGAGCGGAATTGGTGAAAGATGGGTATGTAATCTCCACATTCGATTTGGCTGGCTTCATCCAATATTATTACTTCCACTGGAACGATGCGCAGGAATTCGTCGATCGCGGAACTGGAGAACATGCTCGATGTGCAAAGTATCACTGTACAATCAAGCAGTAACCTGCTGGCCTCGATGGTGGACAACTCATATAACATATCCGATGTAATGAGGCAGCGTTGCACCTTTTCGTAAAGATGTTCGTGCCTAAAATGTTTCAGACAAGGCAACGGCTCGAGAGGTCTACGGCCACACACCACTCAAAATGGAAATCCGTCGACACAATAATTCTGAATTCCTGAAACCCCTCCTTGACGAACTTCTCGGCGATGTTTTTGACTGCAACGTTGGAATGGGCACCAACCCATATGCCCCGACTAGAGTTGGCGTGGTGGTAACTCATCACAGAGGCAGTGATGACGGTCGTTTTACCCGTTCCCGGAGGGCCTTGAACCAGTACGATTCTATCATTGTCCTTGTCCGACAATATTTTCTGGACGGCTGCGCGCTGCGAATCGTTGAGGTCGCACGAGGGATGGATAGGAATTGTAATTTCTGCCTTCTGCCCCTTTGACTTTGGCCATGCTAGTCGTTCCTCGGGAAACCACAATGCCCGAAAGAACGGATTGGAGAGGATCTTCGTCTTGTGTTGCAGTGTCTCGAGAATGATGTCTCGGCGAGTGAATTCAGCACAGGTGGGATCACCCCTTCCGATTGTCGTAACAGAGAGAATCTTGTCGCCCAGAACGGGTCCATCAACCCTAACGCGGGCGCTCCGCCCACGGACCCGCGCTGCTCGGCCATTCACTTGGCTCGTAGCACCTTTTCCTTCCAATTCTATTTCGACAACCTATTCAACGTTGTCATTGGGATGGAAAAGGAACGAAAATAATGTGAGCAAACCTGATGTTTGGATTGTCTGATGCGGGTGGAAAAACGGGAACAGACGAGGTTGACAGTATCCTTCTTCACTGAAAAACCTTTTCTCACATCGTTGTTGACAACTGTTGGTTTCATGGCTTCCAGAAGCTCTGCGTTTCGGGAGATGGTTGCAATTACAAGCAAATACTGCATTTTTAGGTCCATCAAAACTGCAGCAGATAATAAAAAGGCCTCATACCGGTCTCGAAAAGGCCGTTGTATCGATCCTAGGGATAGACCCAAAACGCGAAGTCATGTGGTCAAGGGTGGCCGCTCGACATGCGGCCCATGCCCTCAACGCCGCTTGCGCTGTGTTGTCCAAGGCCGGCGGCGCTGGAGCGGCGAAAAATAGTGATTGTACATTTCGTCTTTGCAGGGTGGCCTCCCCACCCATTGCATTCATCAGTGCTTGCAGGGAGTGTCTACCATCACCGAGAGTCACCGATAGCATATCCACTGCATCCTTGATGCGAATCGACAGGTCCAGAAAGAGGGCGACCGCAAGCTCGTCCATCGCAAACGCATACTTTCGAAATGCTGGGTTGACAAGAAGATGGTCCTGGATAAGACTCCTGCTCCTGTTGACGACGCGTTGTTTCTCCCGATTTTTAGGTCGTGGAATGTGGCGGGCAGGTATGGTCACCACGAGCGCCCGCGAAAGAGTCGAGATGGCGATGGAAGAGAGCTGGCGATGCTTTCCAAATGTGGCGGAGATACCGAGGGCGGGTACCGTGGTGTCCAGCAAAGGCTGGATATGGTTCATGCTCACAGCATCGTCTTCACATTTGACGACGGTGATGACCGTAGCATCGTCCTTGAACAGATTCTGAGAGATTGTGAACGACATGCACGGGGGGAGGATGAGAGGGGAGGGTTGTGCGGTCGAACCCGTTCATTTTAAGGGCCCTACGCATGACTCTTATAATGATCAGAGATAAGAGGCGTTCGGCCACGCCCTGTTTGATAAGGAAGGGATTCGGCAGCCCACGGTACAGCAAGTGATGGTTTTGTAAATGGACCCACACGTGTGAACGTGGCGTAACGTTACTGCAAGGATCCATTGTTCGTCATGGCTTGGAAATCAGATGCAGAGCCGGTACTTTTGATGTGCTCCTCGGAGAATGTAAAGCATCGTGTCGAGTCACGTGGTGTTATTTCGCCTCTGGCAAACGTTTACTACACGGACCCATAACTTTCAACATGCGTCATCGTCGGTCTCAGTGCAGTGACCGCCGCGCAGGTGGGAAGACACCCTATTCGAAGCGGCGTCATTGGAAAATGCAGAGATCATCGGGCTAGATTAAGATATTGCTGCCCTCTGGCCACGCCGACAGCTCCCTGGATGCTAGAAGGTCTGGAAGATTAGAGAGGATGCTCGTACTGCGTCGAATAGTCTTGAGGATACCGACCTAGCGAGTGGATTCAGCGTACGTGGGCTCTTCCTTTCCGATGTTGAGACAAAGCGAATCTTTTGTCGCCTCGAAAGGATCCATTGCAGTTTAGTACGTCGACGACTGTCCTGAAAGTTCGAAAAACGGCTTTAAAGACAATGTCAAAAGGACTGCGGGCAGTATCATTTGGAGAAAAATGATCTTTTGAATTCTGGTCGTAAACTGAGTCTGGCGTTGGGAGGAGCGAGAAGGAATGCTTTCGGTGAACTTTTTAACGTACTTGTGTGTCTCGGCACCTCGACTGCAGGCGCTGACATCACGCGGAGTCGCCACGCCAGCGGACTACGTACGACGCGCTCCGCCCAAGCGAAATCGTGTCTATACTGTAATACATATGCATTCTTGCAGTAAACACACATCTTTCGACGTCCAATCTACAATACACTGTCCCCCCAAAGCTGCCAGTGGGGGGAGCTGGCCAGGTCGTTGCATTTCCCTGTCTATGAGCTTTGCTAGCAAGCCCACTGCCCTTCGCGGAGCAAATTGCCAGTGATAGTAATGTAAATCAACATGAAACAAGTGCCAGCGAGCTCGCCGGTAGATGGGTATGGAAATCGGGGTCTAGGATAGGCCAACTCTACCGTTCAGAATGGCCCTTGCGGTGATCCAGTTCTTGTCGTCGAGAGAAGAGGCAAGCTTGCCCACGAGCGTATCGGACGCTTCGCCCAACAGGAAGGCGCGACTCGAGCAGATAACCATGCTTTGTTTGCATCGTGTCAACATCACGTTCGTGCGACGTGGGTTCCGGAGGAACCCCAGTTTCTCCGAGCGAACGACGGAGACGATGATGTGGTCGTCCTCGTTCCCTAAGAATGGCTGGTTATTGCTTATCGAAGATCGTTCCTGGGTTACGAACCTTGGAACGAGTCGACATTGAAGACCTTGTTTTCCCATTTCAACCCCTGTTTTTTGAGTTCGGTCTCGATACGACTCCTCTGAAGATCGTAAGGGGTGATTATACGGTAAGACATGCCCTTCGATTCGTATAACCGAGCGAGCTTCAGGACGATTTGGACTTCCTCATGGTTCTTAAGACTGACGTCAGATCTTTGAAGTGTCAAGAAATGATTCTCTTACGGTCCAACTAATTCCTGACTTGACTTCCCGACCTTTAGGCACGTCAACAAAGCAACATGACTTTGGTGTCGTGGAGTCATGTTTGGTGAGGAGTTTGCCGTCATAGACGTGTCGCGAAATGAAGTCGCCGATTACATGAGGCATACGATCTAAATGCAATCATCAACACGATAACGGGGAAACGGAAGTAAATTACAGACATTGCGTTGTGAGGAACACCGCCTTTCTCCGTAGATGTGAAAATTCAAAAACACTGCGGAGATCAGGTATGTCTTCTTGGCCATGAGGCGGTACTAAGGTAGGCGTCAGCTACGACACAGCTGTTAGCCCAGAGAGATTTTACATTGTTTATCGTCACCGATCAAAACGAGCTTCGAAAGTGTAGAGCGGAATTGGTGAAAGATGGGTATGTAATCTCCGCATTCGATTTGACTGGCTTCATCCAATATTATTACTTCCACTTGGACGATGTGCAGGAGTGCGCCAATCACGGGATTGGAGAACATGCTCAGTGTGCACAGTATGAATTTGCAATCAAGCAATAACATGCTGGCCTCAACGATGGACAACCGACTTAACATATCCGATCGAATGAGGCAGCGTTGCACCTTTTCATAAAGATGTTCGTGCCTATAGTGTTTCAGACAAAGCAAAGGTTCAAGTGGTCAACGGCCACACACCAATCAAAATGGAAATCCAGTGATACAATGAGTCTAAATTCCTGAAACCCCTCCTTGATGAACTTCTCGGCGATGTTTTTGACTGCAACATTGGAATGGGCACCAACCCAAATGCCCCGACTAGAGTTGACATGGTGGTGACTCCTGACAGAGGCAGCGATGACGGTTGTTTTACCCGTTCCCGGAGGACCTTGAACCAAGACGATTCGATCACTGTCCTCATCCGACAGTATTTTCTGGACAGCTGTGCGCTGTGAATCGTTGAGGTCACATGAGGGATGTATGGGAATTGTGATTGCTGCCTTCCGCCCCTTGGACTCAGGCCATACTAGTCGTTCCTCGGGAAACCACAATGCCAGGAAGAACGGATTGGAGAGGATATTTGATCTGTGTTGCAGTGTCTCGAGAATGATGGCTTGCCGAGTGAGTTCACCGCAACTGGGGTCTTCCTTTCCAATAGTTGTAACAGAGCGAATCCTGTCGCCCAGGACGCGTCCATTAACACTAACGCGGGCGCGCCGCCCACGGACCCCCCGTGCTTGGCCATTCACTTGGCTCGTAGCACCTTCTCCCTCCAACTCTATTTGGATAACCTATTCAATGTTCTTATTGGGTAAATAATAGAAAGAATGCGAGCAAACCTGATATTTCGATTTTCTGATGCGGGTGGAAAAACGGTCGCAGACGAGGTTGACAGTATGCTTCTTCACTGAGAAATCTTTCTTCACATCGTTCTTAGTAACCGTCGGTTTCATGGCATCCCGAAGCTCTGCGTGTCGGGAGATGGTTGCGATTGCGACTAAATACTGTAATTTTTGGTACATCAAACTGCAGCAAATAATAAAGAAAGGCCTCGTACCGGTCTCGAAAAGGCCTTTGTATCGATCCTAGGGATAGACTTGAAACGCGAAGTCATGTGGTCAAGGGTGGCCGCTCGACAGGCGGCCCATGCCCTCAACGCCACTTGCGCTGTGCCGTCCATGGCCGGCGGCGCCGGAGCGGCGAAAAATAATGATTCTACGTGTCGCCTTTGCAGGGTGAGTTCCCCACCCAATGCGTTCATCAACGCTTGCAGGGAGTGTCTACCATCACCGGGAGTCACCGATAGCATATCCACTGCATCCTTGATGCGAATCGACAGGTCCAGAAAGAGGGCGACCGCAAGCTTGTCCATCGCAAACGCATACTTTTGAAATGCTGGGTTGACAAGAAGACGGTCTTGTATAAGACTCCTGCTTCTGTTGACCACTCGTTTCTTCTCCGGATCTTTAGGCCATGGAATGTGGCGAGCGGGTATGCTCACCACAAGCGCCCGAGAAAGAGTCGAGATAGCGATAAAAGAGAGCTGGCAATGCTTGCCAAAGGTTGCGGAGATGCCGAGGATGGGGTCCTTGGCGTCTAGCAAAGGCTGGATATGTTTCATGCTCACAGTATCGTCTTCACATTTAACGACGGTTATGACCGTAGAATCGTCCTTGAACACATTCTGAGAGATTGTGAACGACATGCACGGGAGGGAGGATGAGATGGGAAGGGCGTATGGTTGAACCGTTCGGTTTAAGGGCCTTACACATGGCTCTTATTATAAGAAGCGATGAGAGGCGCTCGCCCGAATTTGGCAGCCTGTTATGGTTTTGTAAATGGACCCACACAAACGTGTGACTGGCCGTGGCCGTCATGGCTCCCTGGTAATCAGTTCAAGATGTAAGAACGCTTTTGCTGTGCTCCTCGGAGAATGTAAAGACACCGGTCATGCGAAGGGGGTCCCAATTCGGAAGGCGAGGCGGGAAGACCCGAAGGGGTCAGAAAGACTGGACCTGAGTCGGAACTCGGCGTTGAACTCGGTTAGACGACCATTGTTCCCTCAGACTTGCTCGATGCTCTCTCCCTTGCCCGCACGATTGCGATGACGGTCATCCGACGACGTCCTTACCTCACCGTTACCCTTGTCAGCATGTAGGAACGTCTGCACAAGGCACACGATTGTGTGCGTTGTGCTGCCAACTTGTCCAGACGTTCCTCCACGTAGCCCCGGCGACCCTCGTCGTCACTATCCACCCCACGCTTCCTGCATACCCGCACCCGTGCCACACCCTAGCTCTCACATCGCCGCTCCCCTGGTCAGCGTGCAGGAGAGACCACACAACGTGCACAATTGTGCATGTTATGCAGTCGTTCATGCACGCGGCCCGGCCCTTGTTGTTCTATTCATCCCTGGCACTGTCGGTGTCATACCCGCACGGGCCATACACTACCTCCGCCCCCCTCCTCGGCCCTCAATGAAGCCGGAACATACCCTGCACCACTCCGATGGTTGCGACAGAACGAATCTTTTGTTGCCTTGAACGGGTCCATGGATGACAAGGCTGGCGTTCCGTCCATTGACCTCGCAGACTCGTCCAGTTACGTGGCTCTCAGCTCCTAATTGACCCTCCAGTTTGACTTTGGCCACCTATCCAACGGTCACTGATCGGGGGGCCTACAAGGGCAAGAACGTTGACGAACCTGATCTTTTGATACCAGTGGGAAAACGGGAACAAACTAGATTACTGGTCTCAACGCACCGTTGACTTCACTTGGTGGAGGTTGATTTCATTCTTTCCAAAAGCTCTGCCAGTGCGTGTCTGGAAATAGTCGCACTGGCGTCCAGATGCCAGATATTCATGGCATCTTATGCTGGCAGTGACGCAGAAATGAACCAGAAAACTATAGCGCTTTCGGGAAGGCCGTTGTATCAATCCATGATAGAGGCGCGAAAGCGGGCACCTGTGGAGCAGAGTCACCGCTGCATCGACCTCCAAAGTTGGACATTCTGCTTTCGCAAGTTCGCTTCGCCACCCATGACGTATGACCATCAATGCTAGCAGAGAACACATGTCGTTACCAGTGTTGACCGACATCATATTTGCTGTATCGTTGATTGCAGATCGGCGTATGCAGGGCGACCGCGAGCTGGTCCATCACAAACGTGTACTTTTGAAATGCAGAGTTGTGCAGAAGGCGGTCTTGAATGAGTTTCCTACTTTCTTCAACACGTCTCTCTTCTCTGAATCCCTGGACTAGTCAATGCGGGGCCGCTGGCGCACAGTAACGTTCACCATGAGCATTTGCGAAAGCGTGGGGGTAGCGATTGAAGAGAGTTGTCATTGACTGCCACCCATGGCAGAGACGAACGGTATCTTTAGCGTCCAGCAAAGGCTGAGGATATTCCATGCTCACAGTATCATGGTCACATTTGACGACTGTCATAACACTGGCATCGCCAGTGGATATATTCTGAGAGATTGTGAACGGCATGTCGACGAAGATGAGACGAGAAGGGGGTACGAAAAGGCACATGTCGCGCGAACTTCTCTTTCAAGAGCTCATGCTGGTTAAATGTCACAGGCTGATGTGAGATCCACAAAACATGTTAGTGCCGTCGTCAAGAGTGCAGAAAGCTGACAGGTCTCACAGAGTAACTTAGTAACAGATGCCTCTAAGTTCCCTGTACGGCGTGTGCCAGAAATTTCAAAAAATGGCTTCAGGCAAACGATGACAGACTCGCTCATGCCAGAGCAGGCTTTGCAATATGTGACCAAGCATGCAAAAGGACTGCGGGCGGTATTATTTGGAGAAAAATTGATACTTCAGATTGGAATTATGTATACTCGAGCAATGATGAATGGTCGTAAACTGAGTCTGGAGTTGGGAGGAGCGAGAAGGAATTCCTTCAACTTGAAGTTCGGTGAATGTTCCAGTGGCAGAAAAAGGAAAAGTAGCCTTGTGCTTCGGCACACGACTCGGAGAATCATCAGCACCGCCTTCGTCACGCCGACTGCAAGCGCTGGAATCACGCGGAGTCACCACGCCAGCGGACTACGACGCGCTCCGCTCAAGCAAAATCGTTCTATACATATGTATTGTTGCAGTAAATATACATCTTTCGACGTCCAGTCTACAATACACTGTCCCCCCAAAATGGCTGCCAGTGGGGGGGAGCTGGCCAGGTCATTGCATTTCCCTGTCTGTGAGCTTTGCTAGCAAGCCCACTGCCCTTCGCGGAGCATATTGATAGACAATGATAGTAATGTAAATCGACATGAAACAAGTGCCAGCGAACTCGCCGGTAGATGGGTATGGCAGTCGGGGTCTAGGATAGGCCAACTCCACCGTTCAGAATGGCCCTTGCGGTGATCCAGTTATTGTCGTCGAGAGAAGAAGCAAGCTTGCCCACGAGCGTATCAGACGCTTCACCCAACAGGAAGGCGCGACTCGAGCAGATGACCATGCTTTGTTTGCATCGTGTCAACATCACGTTCGTGCGACGTGGGTTCCGGAGGAACCCCAGTTTCTCCGAGCGAACGACAGAGACGATGATATGGTCGTCCTCGTTCCCTAAGAATGGCTAATTATTGCTTATCGAAGATTTGTTCCTGGGTTACGAACCTTGGAACGAGTCGACGTTGAAGACCTTGTCTTCCCATTTCAACCCCTGGTTTTTGAGTTCGGTCTCGATACGACTCCTCTGAAGATCGTAAGGAGTGATTATACGGTAGGACATGCCCTTCGATTCGTATAACTGAGCGAGCTTCAGGACGATTTGGATTTCCTCGTGGTTCTTGTGACTGACGTCAGATCTTTGAAGTGTCGAGAAATGATTGTCTTACGGTCCAACTATTTCCTGACTTAACTTCCCGACCTTTAGGCACGTCAATAAAGCAACATGACTTGGGTGTCGTAGAGTCATGTTTGGTGAGGAGTTTGCCGTCATAGACGTGTCGCGAAATGAAGTTGCCGATTACATGAGGCATACGAACTAAATGCAATCATCAACACAATAACGGGGAAACTGAAGTGGATTATTAGACATTGCGTTGTGAGGAACACCGCCTTTCTCCGTAGATGTGAAAATTCGAAAACACTGCGGAGATCAGATATGTCTTCTTGGCCGTAAGGCGGTACTAAGGTAGGCGTCAGTCACGACACATATGTTAGCCCAGAGAGGTTTTACATTGTTTATCGTCACCGATCAAAACGAGCTTCGAAAGTGTAGAGCGGAATTGGTGAAATATGGGTATGTAATCTCCACATTCGATTTGACTGGCTTCATCCAATATTATCACTTCCACTGGGACGATGTGCAGTAGTGCGCCAATCTTGGGATTGGAGAACATGCTCAATGTGCAAAGTATCACTTTGCAATCAAGCAATAACCTGCTCGCCTCGATGGTGGACAACCCACTTAACATATCTGATCGAATGACGCAGTGTTCCACCTTTTCATAAAGATGTTCATGCCTATAGTATTTCAGACAGAGCAAAGGCTCAAATGGTCAACGGCCACACACCAGTCAAAATGGAAATCCCTCGAAACAATGAGTTTAAATTCCTGAAACCCCTCCTTGACGAACTTCTCGGCGATGTTCTTGACTGCAACGTTGGAATGGGCACTGACCCAAACGCCCCGACTAGAGTTGACGTGGTCGTGACTCCTGACAGAAGCAGCGATGACGGTTGTTTTACCCGTTCCCGGAGGACCTTGAACCAAGACGATTCGATCATTGTCCTCGTCCGACAGTATTTTCTGGACAGCTGCGCGCTGCGAATCGTTAAGGTTACATGAGAGATGTATGGGAATTGTAATTGCTGCCTTCCGCCCCTTAGACTTCGGCCATACTAGTCGTTCCTCGGGAAACCACAATGCCAGGAAGAACGGATTAGAGAGGATCTTCGTCCTGTGTTGCAGTGTCCCGAGAATTATGGCTTGGTGAGTGAATTCAGCGCAAGTGGGATCACCCTTTCCGATTGTCGTAACAGAGAGAATCTTCAAGTTGTCGCCTAGAACGGGTCCATCAACTCTAACGCGGACGCTACGCCCACGGAGCCCCCGCACTTGGCCATTCACTTGGCTCGTAGCACCCATTCTCTCTAATTCTATTTGGACAACCTATTCAACGTTCTTATTGGGTTGCAAATGATGGAAAGAATGCGAGCAAACCTGATGTTTCGATTTTTTCATGCGGGTGGAAAAACGGTCGCAGACGAGGTTGACAGTATCCTTCTTCACCGAGAATTGTTCTTTCACGTCGTTCTTCGTAGCCGTCGGTTTGATGGCATCCCGAAGCTCTGCGTGTCGGGAGATGGTTGCGATTGCAACTAAATGCTGCATTTTGTTTGGTACATCAAACTGCAGTGGATAATAAAGAAAGGCCTCGTACCGGTCTCGAAAAGGCCGTTGTATCGATCCTAGGGATAGACCCGAAACGCGAAGTCATGTGGTCGACAGTGGCTGCTCGACAGGCAGTCCATGCCCTCAACGCCACTTGCGCTGTGCCGTCCATGGCCGGCGGCGCCGGATCGGCGAAAAATAGTGATTCTACGTGTCGCCTTTGCAGGGTGACTTCCCCACCCATTGCGTTCATCAGCGCTTCCAGGGAATGTCTACCATGAACGTGAGTCACCGATAGCATATCCACTGCATCTTTGACGCGAATTGACAGGTCCAGAAAGAGGGCGACCGCAAGCTTGTCCATCGCAAACGCATACTTTTGAAATGCTGGGTTGACAAGAAGATGGTCCTGGATAAGACTCCTGCTTCTGTTGACCACTCGTTGCTTCTCCGGATTTTTAGGCCGTGGAATGTGGCGAGCAGGTATGCTCACCACGAGCACCCGCGAAAGAGTTGAGATAGCGATAAAAGAGAGCTGACAATGCTTGCCAAAGGTTGCGGAGATACCGAGGATGGGGTCCTTGGCATCCAGCAAAGGCTGGATATGGTTCATGCTCAAAGTATGGTCTTCACATTTAACAACGGTTATGACCGTAGCATCGTCCCTGAACACATTCTGAGAGATTGTGAACGACATGCACGGGAGGGAGGATGAGATGGGAAGGCCGTATAGTTGAACCGTTCGGTTTCAAGAAGGGCCTTAGGCATCACTCTTATTATAAGAAGCGATGAGAGGCGCTCGCCCGAATTTGGCAGCTTGTTACAGCTTGTTGTGGTTTTGTGAATGGACCCACACAACGTGCGACTGGCCGTGGCCGTCATGGCTCCCTGGAAATCAGTTCAACAAGAGCCAGGTGTGTTCCTCGGAGAATGTAAAGACACCGGCAGATGCGGGTCCCAATCCGGAGGGTGAGGCGGGAAGACCCGAAGGGTCCGCCAATTCCCTCCCTCTCCTTTGCGCACACGTCGTCGTCCGCCGTACCCCCGCTACCAATGCCCCTCAGCGTCCCCAACTCCCCGTCCCCATCCCCGTCCCCATTCCGCCGTCCTCTTGTTCCAGCTTGCGGAAGTAACCACACAGTGTGCAGTTGCTCCTGCACGCCGCCCCCGTTGCTCTGTCCCCTCGCTCCTAGACGACGACGACGTCCTTACCTCGCCGTTGCCCTTGTCAGCATGCAGGAACGTCTGCACAAGGCACACGATTGTGTATGTTGTGCAAACGTTCCTGCACGTAGCCCTGGCGGCCCTCGTCATCACTATCCACACCACTCTTCCCGCATACCCGCACCCGTGCCACACCCTACTAGCTCTCACATCGCCGCTCCCCTCGCCAGCGTGCAGGAGAGACCACACAATATGCACATTTGTGCATGTTATGCAGTCGTTCAGTCATACCCGCACGGGCCGCACCCTGCCAAACACTACCCCCGCCCCCCTCCTCGGCCCTCATTGAAGCCGGACACGCCTGCACCACTGTTGGTCAGGACTGGTTCGAATACGTGTCATCGTCGGTCTCGGTGCACTGGCGGCCGCGCAGGTGGGCAGACACCCTATTCGAAGTGGCGTCATTGGAAAGTGCATAGCTGATCAACGGGTCAAGGGGGAGTTCAAAGCCAAAATGGACCGCAAGGAGGCCATTGCAATTCTCGGCCTCAAGTGCGTCGTCCGCCCGTCTGGGCGTGCCCCACGTTTCAGATCCATGTTTGCTACAGTGATGGGCTAAATCAAGGTATTGCTATCCTCTGGCCACGCTGACAACTCTTCCGGATGCTAGAAGGTCTGGAAGGATGCTCGTACTGCGTCAAAGAGTCTGAGGATACCGACCTGGCAAGTGGAGTCAGCGTGTGTGGGCTCTTCTTTTGTCGCCTTAAACGGGTCCATTGCAGTTCACTATGTCGACGGCTCTCTTGAAAGTTCGAAAAACGACCTTAAAGACAATGACCCAGACTCGCTCATGGGAGCCTTTGCAACCCGTGACCACCACTCTCAAAGTAGCATGCAAAAGGACTGCGGTATCATCTGGAACAAAACGATACTTCACTTTTGATGTCGTAAACTGAGTCTGGTGTTGGGAGGAGCGAGAAGGAATTCCCTCGGTGAACGTTCAATGTACGGCAGAATAGTTTCTGACTTTTTGACGTACTTGTGTGCTTCGGCACCTCGACTGCAAGCGCTGACATCACGCGGAGTCACCACGCCAGCGGACTACGACATGCTCCGCCTGGCAAGTGAAATCGTTCTATACATATGTATTGTTGCAGTAAATACACAACTTTCGACGTCCAGTCTACAATACACTGTCCCCCCAAAATGGCTGCCAGTGGGGGGAGCTGGCCAGGTCGTTGCATTTCCCTGTCTGTGAGCTTTGCCAGCAAGCTCACTGCCCTTCGCGGAGCATATTGATAGTAATGTAAATTGACATGAAACAAGTGCCAGCGAGCTCGCCGGTAGATGGGTATGGCAGTCGGGGTCTAGGATAGCCCAACTCTACCGTTCAGAATGGCCTTTGCGCTGATCCAGCTCTTGTCGTCGAGGGAAGAGGCAAGCTTGCCTACGAGCGTATCGGACGCTTCGCCTAACAGGAAGGCGCGACTCGAGCAGATGACCATGCTTTGTTTACATCGCGTCAACATCACGTTCGTGCGACGTGGGTTCCGAAGGAACCCAACTTTCTCTGAGCGAACAACGGAGATGATGATGTGGTCGTCCTCGTTCCCTAAGAAAAGCAAGTTATTTTCTATTGAGGACGTCAGTTCCTGGGTACGAACCCTGGAACGAGTCGACGTTGAAGACCTTGTCTTCCCACTTCAACTTCTGGATTTTGAGTTCGCTCTCGATGAGAGTCCTCTGAGGATCGTAAGGAGTGATTATACGGTAGGACATGCCACTCGATTCGTATAACCGAGCGAGCTTCAGTACGATTTGGATTTCCTCACGATTCTTGTGACTGACGTCAGACCTTGAAAACGTCGAGAAAATAATTATCTTACGACCCAGCTATGTCCGAACTTGGCTTCTCGACCTTTAGGCACGTCAACAAAACAACAGGACTTGGGGGTCGTGGAGTCATGTTGGGTGAGGAGTTTGCCGTTATAGACGTGTCGCGAAATGAAGCCGCCGATTACATGAGGCATGCGATCTATATATAGACATCAATCAACACAATAACGGGGAACTGAAGTGAATTACAGACATTGCGTCGTGAGGACCACGGCCTCTCTCCGCAGATGCGAAAGTTCGAAAACACTGCGGAGATCAGATATATCTTCTTGGCCGTAAGGCGGTACTAGGTAGGCGTCAGCCACGACACACATGTTAACGCAGAGAGGTTTTACATTGTTTATCGTCACCAATCAAAACGACCTTCGAAAGTGTAGAGCGGAATTGGTGAAAGATGGGTATATAATTTCCACATTCGATTTGACTGGCTTCATCCAATATCATTACTTCCACTTGGACGATGCGCATGAATGCGTTGATCATGGGATTGGAGAACATGCTCAATGTGCAAAGTATCACTTTGCAATCAAGCAATAACCTGCTGGCCTCGATGGTGGACAACCCAGTTAACCTATCCGCTCGAATGAGGCAGTGTTCCACCTTTTCGTAAAGATGTTCGTGCCTATAGTGTTTCAGACGAGGGAAAGACTCGAGTGGTCCATGGCCACACACCAATCACAATGGAAATCCTTCGATACAACGAGTCTAAATTCATAAAAACCCTCCTTGGCGAACTTCTCGGCGATATTCTTGACTGCGACGTTGGATTGGGCACCAACCCAGATGCCCAGACTAGAGTTGACATGGTGGTGACTCCTGACAGAGGCAGCGATGACGGTCGTTTTACCCGTTCCCGGAGGACCTTGAACCAAGACGATTCGATCATTGTCCTCCTCCGACAATATTCTCTGTACGGCTGCGCGCTGTGAATCGTTGAGATCACATGAGGGATGTATGGGAATTGTTGCTGCCTTCTGCCGATTGGACTTGGGCCATACTAGTCGTTCCTGGGGAAACCATAATGCCCGAAAGAATGGATTGGAGAAGAAATTCGTCCTCTGTTGCAGTATTCGGAGGATGATGGCTTGACGAGTGGATTCAGCGCAAGTGGGGTCATCCTTTCCGATTGTTGTAACAGAGAGAATTTTGTCACCATTGACGCGTCCATTAACACAGACTTCGGCGCTCCGCCCAACGACCCTGCGCGCTCGGCCGTTTACTTGGCTCGAAGCGCCTTTTCCCTCCAATTCTATTTGGACAACCTTTTCAACGTTGTCATGTGGATGCAAATAATGGAAAAAAAAATGTGAGCAAACCTGATGTTTCGATGGTTTGATGCGGGTGGAAAACCGAGAGCATGTGAGGTTGACAGTGTCCTTCTTCACTGCGAATTCTTTTCTCACGTCGTTCTTGACAACCGTCGGTTTCATGGCTTCCAGAAGCTCTGCGTGTCGGGAGATGGTTGCGATTGCAACTAAATACTGTAAGTTTTTTTTGGTACATCAAACTGCAGCAGGTAATAAAGAAAGGTCTCATACCGGTCTCGAAAAGGCCACTGTATCGATCCTAGGGATAGACCCGAAACGTGGAGTCATGTGGTCAAGGGTGGCCGCTCGACAGGCGGCCCATGCCCTCAACGCCGCTTGCGCTGTGTTGTCCATGGCCGGCGGCGCTGGAGCGGCGAAAAATAATGATTCTACGTGTCGCCTTTGCAGGGTGAGTTCCCCACCCAACGCGTTCATCAACGCTTGCAGGGAGTGTCTACCATCACCGGGAGTCACTGATAGCATATCCACTGCATCCTTGATGCGAATCGACAGGTCCAGAAAGAGGGCGACCGCAAGCTTGTCCATCGCAAACGCATACTTTTGAAATGCTGGGTTGGCAAGAAGATGGTCCTGGATAAGGCACCTGCTTCTGTTGACCGCTTGTTGTTTCTGCGGATTTTTCGGCCATGGAATGTGGCGGGCAGGTATGGTCACCACAAGCGCGTGCGAAAGAGTCGAGATAGCGATAGAAGAGAGCTGGCAATGCTTGCCAAATGTGGCGGAGATACCGAGGATGGGGTCCTCGGCGTCCAGCAGAGGCTGGATATGGTTCATGTTCACAACATGGTCTTCACATTTGACGACGGTAATGACCGTAGCATCGCCCTTGAACAAATTCTGAGAGATTGTGAACGACATGCACGGGAGGGAGGATGAGACGAGAAGTGCGGGCGGGCGAACCTGTGCGTTTTAAGAACCCTATGCATGGCTCTTATTATATTCAGAGATAAGAGGCGCTCCGCCTCGCCCTGTTTAAGGAAGGGGTTCGGCTGCCTGGTACAGCAAGTTTGAATGAACCCACACAACGTGTGAATGTGGCGTTACTGCGAGGATTGGTTGAGGGCCGTGGCCATCGTGGCCCCCTGGAAATCAGTTCAAGATCATGCAAGAGCCGGTACTTTTGCTGTGCTCCTCGGAGAATGTAAATACACCGCATTATTGAGTCACGTGGTATTATTTCGTACTTGACAAACGTTCACACGTTTGCTACTACACAACTATACTGTACATGGCGACTCCCGTCATCGTCGGTCTCGGTGCAGTGACGGCCGCGCTGGTGGGCAGACACCTCATCCGAAGCGGTATCATTGGAAAACGTACAGCTGATCAATGGGTCAAGGGAGGGTTCAAAGCCAAAATGGACCGCAAGGAGGCCATTGCAATTCTCGGCCTAAAGTGCGTCGCCAGTCTGCGTATGCACCACGTTTCTAATTCGTGTTTGCCTGCAGAGATGGACCCACGCTCCGGAACAAACTCAAGGACGCCCACCGTCACATCATGTTGGCCAATCACCCAGACCGGGGTGGTTCGCCTTACATTGCGAGTAAAATCAACGAGGCAAAGGATATGTTGGAGAAAACTGACGGAAAACGATCATCTTAAATTATCCTTCATTCTAGTGAGTGGTTGAGCGTTCGAGTCGAATGTTACTTGGCTTAATGAAGACTCTTGTCCAAAGGTCTAGTCATGTACGATACAGCACTACCATTACATTAGAATTTGACTATCACCGCTTCTCTCATTCGCGTTTCAAGGGGACGCACTTCGCATTTTGTCTTCTTTCGCTTAGTTCCGGGAGAAGTGAAGTTGCTGACTCATATTTCATCTTTTGATCATCCTCCTGACCTCCTGACGATGAGCACAATCGACTTCGACCCTTCCCTGCTCGGAACAAAGGATCAGTACGGCGTCTCCGTCTCCTCAATCGGACCTCCTCCACTTACTTTCCCCATCACAATAGCTGGGATCGGCGATACGCCCAAGAACTCGTCCAGTTCCAAGAATGCGGACTCACAGGCGAGGTGTGGTATGTTTCTTTCCATTCAACTCTCGCTCGTGTCCTCACACGCACACTGCATCAGGTTTGGCGAGGAACCCGTCGCGAAAATGGTCGATTGGTCCTTGACCCATGTTCCCCCTTCGACCCGTCCAAACGTGCTTGACGTCGGCACGGGTAACGGACATCTCCTCTTTGCCATGGTCGAGGCTGGCTACGACCCGACCCGATTGATGGGGATCGATTACAGCCAGGGATCGGTGGACCTGTGCATCTCCATCGCAAAGCAGCGGGACGAGATGGAGGGGGTGGAGGAAGTGCAAGAGGAGAGGGGGGGAGATGAGGAGGTAAACGGTGAAAAAGAGGGCAATCCCATGTACGCATGCGTTACCTTCACCATCTGTGACTTCTTGGATCCAGCGTCGCCGGTCCCTCCGCCCGTAGAGGAGCACAAGAGCGAGGGGGTCTGGGATATCATCCTGGACAAGGGCACATATGACGCGATCTCGCTCATGGAGAAGGACGAACGGGGTACGACACCGCTCCAGCGCTATGTCCCGCGCGTCGTCGAGTTGCTCAGGCCAGGCGGTCATTTCCTCATCACCTGTAAGCAAGTGACCCCTGATCATCGCCCGTTCACGGTTTCATTGTGCACGCAGCATGCAACTTTACCAAGGACGAACTAACTCAGAAGATTGCGTCTCCGGGGAGCGAGCTCGAGTACAAGTGAGTGTGACTCAAAGCTTCAAACCAACGCTAGGGATGTTGGCTCACACCTCCCAAAGGGGAAGCGTCCCATACAAAACCTTTTCTTTCGGAGGGAAGAGCGGAAGTTCATATGCGACTGTTGCTTTCCAGAAGCACTCAGCGTCGGTTCCTTAGCCGTAAGCTGTGCAGGCATTGGGCGATGTGGCTCGCATTTGCATTGCGCAGCTCATCTGAGATCGATATTGTCGTAATCTACCAAGACCGTCACCTCACAGCCTCGGAATCTCATTCATCCCGGTCTGCAATGTCTCCCTCGCCACCCCACTCGCCCACTTGATCAATCCCTCCTCTCCTCTGAACGCGTTCGAGAGGAAAAATATCAGTCCAAGGCCCAGGTTCTCGATTTTGGTCGCCTTGGAAAAGATTTCTTCGACCGACCCCCGATTGCGCGACGTTTGCTCGTCGGCGGAGTTCGTCAGCGCGGGCGACGAGGTCTGACTCGCTACGAATATTTGTACGAACAGTTTTTTCAAAAAAGTCCGAGATTGTGGTTTGAAGATGGTGAAGTCGACGGGCTGTATGCGCGTGGATGGGTATAAAGGCCTCGGGAACAAGTGGACCCAAACATTACCTTCAGAATCGTGACGGCGCAACAGTCCTTGGCGATCCACCACCCATATGCCTTGGCGACGTTCTTCATACGCGATGACGACATTGTCTTGAGCTCGAACCGCCCGTCGTCGCCGTCCTTTACGTTTTTAAGGACCTCTGCGCCCCCCACACTCGTCTCGCCAAGGTCCCGAAGAATGTCCCACAGGCAGAACTGGAGCGTGATCCTATATGCGTGCGACCGCTGACAGAGGTGCTGGCAGACGAGGGCATAGTACGGGTTGTACAACTTTTCCTATAAAATACGGCAATGAGGACGTAAGTCATACATGCGAACGAGATGGAGGATAGAGACACACGTTACCACAGCAGTGAAGAATGACGCGGACGATTTCGCGTTGTTGCACCTCCGACAGGTTGAGCTGTGCCAATCGATCGCAGGCGTCCAGATAGTCCTGAGGGAATTCAGAACGTAAGAACAAAGTCGGGCACCCAGGCAAACGGTACTGCGTACGTCACTGCTCATCAAGATGATAAAGATGCTCCGCCGAACAGCGGTGTTCATGCCCTGCTTCCGAGCGAGCTCCACGAGCGCTGTGTTGTTGACGTCTTCTGCCTCAGCTGCGTTCCCAGCCTTGTTCGGCTTCGTGGAGACATCACGCTGCTGCTGGTCGACCAGAGGGTCACCTCCCCACGCGGCGCCAACGAGCCACCATTTGCCTTTTGTTTCCGCAGAACGCAGGTCGCTCAGCGATACCCGCAATGCTTCGTGCGCCTGGACTGCCAAAATTTGCCCATAAGTGAGATGTTCAACGGACGTGGCCTTGGACTCTCACCATGACGTTTCTTGCCGAGCCCCGACAAAAACTTCTTCATGCGTTCGACGGCGTCGCCTCCCTGGTGTTGCGTCCCGCTCTTCTTGATTTTGTTGTTCTTGAGATTGGTCAATGTCTCAATCATAAACTTGGTGCGCGAACTGGCGAGTCACGTCAACACGAGCAGTACTCGGAAGAAGAATGATTTACCTCAAATTATTAGCTTGGTCCGCGATGCTCGATTGTGCCAGCGTGACGATATCCTTGAGCGCCAAAGGATCGTCTTGCCGAAGTTGTTGCCCAGAACCTGTCAAAGTCGTCAATACGCAAACAGAAAGACTATTCGATGGCGCTACGTACTGCGCAATATCTTCAACAGCAGCTCGACCCGGAATTCTGAGAGTGTCTTGCCGAGCAGGTCCTTGATGATGTCGTACAAAAGGATGCAGGAGATGACTTGGAAATTGTACAGCTCCGACAAGAGGACGAGGAGATTGGAACATTCCTTTCCCCGCTCCTCGGACTGGGCGGTCATGTCTGGAACATCGCCTTCGTAATCTCGAAGATGACGTTCGTAGGACGACACGACGTTCTGGACGACAAACGCGACTGAGACGATGAAGAGCTAGACTTAGTATGCGGATCTCCGAAGGCGGCGGCGACTGTCCGCACCGAATTCGACGCCGATCAATTTGTGCAGGCTAGAGATGAACGCAGCATGCAAGACGACGAACGAATCGAGCAGCATCGCATGAGAAGATATGCCGTTGATGATCAAGGTAGTCAAGGTGGTTGTCACGTCTGTATGGCAATCAGTAGGGTATAACTGAGCGAGAGCAAATGCAAACCGTGCCGGCGATGCTTGCGATACACCTCTTCTACAGCATCTAGCACCGTTGACATGTTTTGTTCGCTCATGCTGGATACGGAAGGTTGATATGAGAACGACATGTATCTGTTAATTCGACCTACCGGTTGATCAGACCTTTGAGCTGGCGGGTGAGCTTTACGACGTCTTCCCCTTTGCTTTCTTCCTTCCTGAGCCCAGGTGGAATGTAGGGTTCTGTAGATATTTAGTACCATTGTTATTGTATTAACAGGAGTGAGATACATACCTAGTGGTCTGGCCTTGAATTCCTTGACATCTGTATCCTCGCTAGCGCGGTATTGAGTTGGCTCCTCGTCGTTCCCACCAAAACCAGTCCATTCGTCGTTACCGTTTGATTCATCAGTTTCCACGTCCGACGCTTCATGTTCCTTGAAGTCTGGGGACTTTTCGTCATCTGGCATATATCGGGAATCATTGCGATCATGAGGAAAGTCCAGTAGGGAACCCTCAAGCGTGTTCGCAAAGTCTAACAAATCTGATCTTTGCTGGTCAGAACATCGCATCCGCCGCTGAGCGCTCTGATCACGCACCTCCCAGTCCGTCCTCTTCTTCTCCCTGTCGACCCTTGGTCCCGTTCGCGTATCCCAGCTTGGCCTCCAGATACGCGATATAAGCGTCCTCCTCTGCCTCTTCCCGAGTTCGAGGTACGCGGGATACGGGCGTGATCTTGGGGGACCTGCGAGTCGATTGCGACGCGAGCTTCTCGAGCGCCGTGGGCTTCCGCGCATCAGATTGCTTCGAGTTTGCTGGTAGACCACCAGCACGCGTCCGTCCGTGATCCTTTGATTTCGACTTCGATACCGACGTAGCCGCAGAGGTCAAGGCAGGCCGCGGACGCTCGAGGTCGTCCGCAAAGCGGACCGTTTTTTTCCGTTTGGCCGGAGGCGCGTCGAGGGATGCCCCATCCTCTACGGCATCAGCCTTGCGTTTGGAGATGACAGCCGACGAGAAATGGTCTGCCCTGCGTTTTTTGCGATCGAGCCGCTCTTGCTTCCGATTGTCCTTGCGCCCGTTTGCGCTTTTGCCCTTGTTGCTACGTGGGCGTCCTAGACGGGGCTCATCTGGATGAGTTAGAGTACTAAGTCAGAACATATGACACACACCGGAGTCTTCGCGATCGATGTGTTGCAAGATAGATTTGGGCAGGCTGGGGCCACTTGACAGTGGACGTTTTTTGGTGCTCATCTGCTTCAAAAGGCTCTGAGATCGAAATAGTAAAAGTAGCCTTCCAAAAAGGAAAACTTTACGCCCCTACTACTACCACTGTCAAGCGCCCAGCCTCGCGCCTCTGAAGTCGAGGCTGCCAGGTGTCGCCAATGTGCAAACCTTAGTGCCGACTTGGAAGATACGAGGACCACATCAAGCTCCCGAGTCAAACAGATATCGATACTGAAGTTTGAACTGGCGTCACAACACAGCTATGTACTTATATAGCCGAGCTCTTGCCTCACCTTTCGAAGTTCGAAGCAAACACGAGGGTAACACTGCGGTAACCAGTGAGCCCTAACGTTTAGCTAGCTACTTACTGGCACCTTCCAGTCACTTGGGCTAGTATGATTGATTTAGCCCTCATTGTAGTTGGTGCAGACGAATCCTCTTTCCAGCAGTTGAAGTAATCCACATGACCTCTCCTGGCAGCTCAGGTCAGTAATTCTCCGAGGCAGCGCTTGTTTCACTTTCTTATCTTACCGCGATGGAAGTTTGTTGTTGACCACGTGCTGGCGTGTCGAAGTATATAGATAGAGACTCTCAAGGTTACCGTCAGTTCGTTGTTTCGTCGCCTTCTGTAAGCCCCACGTTTGAACCCCAAATCCGCCTTTCTTGCGCTCCCATACCTCGGTTCAACTCCTCTCATGGCTACAGACACCACCTTAGCTAGTGTCGAGCACGCCAAGAAGTCCGAGGCAGGCACCCCAACCGACTCCACCTCGACCGGCAAGAACCTTATCGTGTGCATTGACGGCACATCCAACCAATTCGGCAGGAGTGTAATTGTTTCGTCTCACTGCCTAACGTGTCCTTCTGGGCTGACTACTATGATCAGAATACCAATGTGGTGAAACTATGCGAAGCTGTAGATCTGGAATCATCCCAGAAAAAGCAACTTGTACATTATTCCAGTGGAATTGGTACGCGTATGAAGGAAGCAGTCTCTGACGTGTTAGACATGGCGGTCGCATGGTTCGCATATCTATTATATGCACCGTTTGCAACTGAATATTCGACGCCAGGAGTGTGGATGAAAACATTAAAGAAGCGTATGGCTGGCTGTCAGAAAAATATGAAGAGGGGGATGACATATTCCTCTTTGGTACTTCAAGCTCTTCTTCGCAGCTTGAGCAAATTGTTGACACTGTATTAGGGTTCTCTCGAGGTGCATATCAAGTCCGGGTCCTTGCAGGGATGATACATGAGGTATGCAATCAATTGTTTGCTTTAGTCATCCTGTAGACTCGAACACGTGTAACAGGTCGGGTTAATAAGGACACCAACGCAGAGACAGGTCGACAGGTGAGTAGCTATCTGGTGACTCAAACTTACTTAGCTTAGAGGCAACCGCAGGGCATATGATCACTACGAAGCAATTCGACCAGGGATGCCTGAGGCAAGGTATATTGCCAGGAATTTCAAGAAAACATTTTGCTGGGGCGATGAACTGACAGTTCATTTCATTGGAGTCTGGTAAGCCTTTGCACGGTGGGACGATGGGTGGAACTGATGTTGTTCTTTAGGGATACGGTCTCCTCTGTAGGGCTTAGTAGAGGGGATGTGTCCCTTCCGATGTCGTTAACTGCGCGTTATATCCGACACGCGCTGGCTCTGGATGAATATAGGGTCAAGTTTATGCCAGAGTATTTCCGAGAGACTAGCCTCAACATTACTGATGACCCGCTCAACGTTCGGCGTGCTCATTCATCTGGCGGCGGGCAGGATCCTAGTAACATCAAGGAAGTCTGGTTTGCCGGTAGCCATTCGGACGTGTGGGTACCACTCGAACTGCATTCGTCGTTGCACTGATGAATTCCCTTTAGAGGTGGTTTGGGCAGAGGCAAGATCCATCATGCCGGGAATATCTCGCTGCTGTGGATGCATCGAGAAGCGGCCGACTGTGGTCTCAAGCTGCGTCCGGCAGATGTTACCTGGGGGCCCGATGATATTGACTTTGGCACCAAAAACTCAATGAGTGCTTTGTGGCCTATCCCTGAATATATTGCCATGAAGCAACAAGTATCCTATGGTGGTTCCCGTAAGGAAGCTCTGCGGTAAGGTTTGTACCGTCTCGCTGCCCCTCAATGTTAACTTCGCACTCTGTAGCATGCATCGGTCGAAGCCACGCCTTATCATGCCCCATCAAAAAGTCCATGCTTCAATTTTGTACGCAAACATGTATAGACCATTAGCAACTTGGGCAAGAGGCTTCGACATCTCTATGATGTATGGAGCACCCGAAGCCACGGAGCTGGACGAATCTTTCTTGGAGACAGATCTGTTCAGCGATATGGAAGCGCAAGAGCTAGTGAACTCATTGGATCAACGTCGATTGGTTGCACCGGAATGCCTCGAGAAATTGTTATTCATGCTACGATTCAGTAAGATTCCCCCTCCTTCCACGTAGATAATAATCATTCTTCCGCCGACTTCAGATGAGGGGAAGAAATGCGTCAGAAGCGTATCTAACTGGCAAGACAAGTTTGAGAGAATCATCGATGACCGTGATCATGCATCACACGTTAGGCTTGTTGCCATCGTCGCCTACTATGAAACATGTGAGTCTGTTGCGTCTGTCTCTGATGTGTACATGATGTATATTCCGTTACAGCCGGTGGTCCAAACTCGCAGGATCCTGCGCAACCTCGCAAGCAGCCTTCAGATTGGGCATTCGAGGATGCAAAGGAATGCCTCAGTAACATTTGGGCGGAACGGGGGCATCGGTACAGGCTCACGACGGTTGCTCTCTTGAATTCCATGACAAGGCACGAGGATTTGCGAAGGGACATCCTTACCCAAGATGTCTTGGACATTTTCGTGGACTTGGTTGATTTGACCATCGCTACCACGGCCAAAGGAAGCGTGCTCACTCCTGGACAACCCGAGAAGGATTACATACAGGTGATCATGGGCTTGAATGCCTTGTTACAGTGTCGTACGTTAGTGATTATCATAAATCTTGTGATTTATCAATGATTCGCCAGAGGCTACCCGGGGATTTATAATCAAGAAGCTTCGGGCCAAACCCAAGAAGTCCGAAGTGGAAAGACTCTGCCAAGTATTGGAGGTCAACAGTAAGGACCGCGCCTTGTGATATGGTCTACCTTGCTATCCAATCCGCTCTAGACCCACACTTTTTGGTTGCAGCGCTCCGCATGATATTGACCATAGCACGAATCCAAGACAGTAGGCATTCTCAAGCTTGGTTGACAAACCACATTCTCATCTATGATAAAATAGAGGCAGCCAGAGCCGCATGTTCTTCAGTGGAGTCTAGGATTCGCGAACTGATGAAGAAGCACGACGGAATAATCGGCCCTCTTGCTGTTGAAATATGGCTAACACTTTATGGTTCAGATGAAAAACGTAGGCTGTGATTTTTTGAAGCTGTATTTTTATTCGAGCCAACGTTTTAGAACGTCTGTCTCTTCTCGACGCACGCGTTCGAACAAACCTCGCTAGCACCTTGGTTCGCACGAATTTCGATGTACGCAGTTTGGTAGGGGCAGAAAGCAGCGGCGCAGATCCTATGTTCCCTCGCGTTCTTGGACTCAGTAAGTGAAACCCTTTGGGACTGTTTTTAATCAAATCCGATAACATATATTATATCAGATGCCCGGTCACTCGATGAACAACACAAAAAACTACTTCAAGGATTCACCAAGGCCGCTACCTCTCGGAAAGGAGATCCACGAGTGCGCACTACTTTGACAATGACCCTTCTGAAGCTATGCGAGAGTGAGCCTAGTTTCGAAGACCAAAGGAGATGATGCACTGATTGTTCATCAGTTCCTGCTATTCATACTTATCTCTGCGAGATCGACCTTGTGGGTATGTTTGTTGATCAGCTGCAAGGCAAGAAAACTGCACTGCTTGCTGCCTATGCACTAGCTACTTGTTTGAAGCACCGTGAGTGGAATTGTGTTTTTAGGGAGTTCCGTTGCTCAAAATCAGACTAGCTGACATGAAAGAGTCCATCGAGAAGAACGCACTGTTTCCGCAACACATCGTTGGCATGTTACAGCTGGACTATTTCGACGATGCTATAGGTCAAGTTGAAGGGCTCACGATTTTTGTATATCTTATGCAACGAAGTAATGCTCTACCGCTGATTGTTGACGAAGGTGCTGATTTACCTGACCCAGGCGACCTGTGCAAACGTATAATGGATCACAAGATCATGGAGGTTCTAGGAAGCAAGGCAGGGAAAGGACAACTGAAGAGCATCCTGTCTGGATTGCTCTACATGGACACTAGTACGTATTGGGATAGCGATATTGATTGATGATGACTGAGGCATGGCAGCCGACCCGTCTAGTAGGTGCACTGAAGAGCTCGTTACAAGGAGTTTGGACCTCCTACGGGATCCTCATTGGAAGACCCAGAGGACAGGGAAAACGATACTGACTGCGTTGGCTGAGATGCGTAAGCATTACTGCCATCCTGCTGAGATCTTCCTCTCATACTTTGCAACTCAAGCGGACGGCGCGGAGATCGTCAAAGATCGCATACCCGCAGACATTCAGATAGATGGATACCAAGCTATCCAGAATCTTGCGTCAAGCCAATCTTTCGCTTCCGTCAGCGACTCAGGTCAGGCGCTTTAGACTATTTCTAACCAGATTTGATGATGGGGAAATTATCATCATAGGCCTATCTCACATGAGGGCAAGTATTCGGTTTGGTTCGAGGCGCCTTTTTGCATTAACAATTCATCTAGTCACATCTAGGCGACTTATTTCGGGAACTAGACATTCATATCGACGACACCACCTGCGATTTCTTGAAGCAAGATCGACTTGCGGAAGCTGAAGCGTCGTTGACAGCAGCAACCACCACCTCTCATGACACAGGCCATCATGTACTCGCCTGTAGAGCCATCGTTAGAGCGCGCTTGCAACAGTGGAATGCCGCCATTTTTGATGCAGAAAAGGTGCTTTCCGGGTTTTCCCCGCCTATGCTAATGCTGACGCCAATCTACATCAAGTCCATCAGCATTCGGCCATCCTTTATTGGTTATATTGCTCAGAGTATCGCGCTCACTGGTAGAGGGGAAAAGCACAATGTATATCGGGCATACGACCTCGCGTCCCAGCATCTGCCTTCAATGCGCGTTAGGTTTTCGCTTCTTATGAAGGTTTGTGTACAATCTGCTCGGACATCGTACTCCCTCTTCCACTATTATTCCTTAGGCCATTATTGTATTCATGGCCGGAGAACCTGAGGATGCAGTGTCGCGAATCGACGATCTAATAGCCACCGAGCCCTTTGATTCAGCGTACTGTACTATGGTCAAGGTATATACAGCCACCGCATCAAAAAAACTCCCCTACTGACGCTTCAGCAGGCATACATGTATCTTCTGATTGGAAACTCGCGTATGGGTGGCAGTGACTACGAGGGTGCAATCAAGTCCTTGGAGTGTGCACGGGCCCATTTGCGAATTTGCGGGGAGGATACTCTCATGTTCATTACAGTAGTAAGTTTCCCTCTCACGATCTCGCAACTTGCTGTCAACAATGATCGTCATGGCAGATGTTTGGATGGAATTTTGATAGTCTCGGTATTACGATCCAACAGCGGCTTTGTGAAGCATTCTTTGCCGCGGGTCGCATGAAGGAGGCAGGCGAGTCTCTGATGGTGATGATAAACGCCTTTGACAAAGAGATCTATACGAAGAAAGTCCTTATCGAATGGGTTTCAGGTGTGTTTACCCTCTAACTACCCGCATATATTCAATCATTTCCGTCAGGTTCTACGCATCAGTACCTCTCTGCTTCCCACTGGGGTGACAACACAATGTCGGGGTCGGATAGGTTCGAAGAAGCGCTGGCGTATAGTGATGCCACCATGGATTCAGCGATTCCCAAAATGTTATTGAAGGGTTGGGCAAAATCAACATTGGTATCTCGCTCATGGAAAGATGCCTTGCTATCTTCCAGCTCTGTAAGCACAATGTTTTATTCCCCCATTCATCGAGGAATGACTCTCTTTATATGCAGTTCACGGTTCCGAGATTGTCAATATATCGAGCTGTATGCGAATACCTCGAAACGATCGACTGCATCATAGAAGCTACCGAATGTTTTTGCCAATTGGTGAATGAATTAGCAGGGGAGATTCATGGGCAGGATGAGGAAATAAGATGGGTGCTCGGTAAGATATCTTGAGTATTATACGGATCTCGTCGTTCATGTCATCATCGTGAATTAGACTTCACGCAGCGTTGTTCGGGGAAGTTAATTGAGCTCGGAGACGCCGCGACAAGCGCAGAACGAAATGATGATGCAATCGTTCACTATTCGGCTGCTTTGGCACTCAATCCTGCTACTCAGCAAGCTGTCTTGATCAAACGGAGTGAAGCATACATGGGAAGTGGAAAGTGGAAAGAGGCATTAGATGATGCAGAAAAGGTTCAACCGATTGTTTCATGCATGGTGGATCCCGTTGATATATCTTTACAAGGTGATCCTGCTCGACCCATCGTCTCCAGAGGGCTACGACAAGAAGCACGCAGCTTTACACGAGGCAGGTGATTACGAAAAAGCAATCCAGGCATTCAAAGTGATGCTCTCGAGGATGTCGCAATCACCAGATATTGAGATTCGCGGTGAGAAGATCAACATCGCGTCAAGGTTCTTCTGCTCATCTTTACCACCAGAGCGTCGTAGCAACTATGTGACTCCAGCACAAACAATGGATGAAATCAGGAGGATTGTACAAGACACCATCAAGCATTCGCCACGGGTACTCATAAACACTCTCACCGGTCTCCTTTGCAACAAATCAGAACAAGCCGCCGCATTTGAGGCCCTGCCTGTCTTCAAAAAGTTGATCTCCTCTATGACGACTGAGATCGATCGCCCCCGCATCGAGCACGCCGTCAAAGATTACTATCGTTATGCCACATTCTCGCACAAGTGGGAGGAGAACGAGCCTCTGTTCGACAAGGTCATCCACGTCGTTGTGTATGATCTCGAGGAATCCCTCACCCACCACAAGCTTCAAATGTTCTGCAAGATCGTGCGGGATGCGGGGTTCAATTGGGCGTGGAGCGATACATGCTGCATAGACAAAACAGATCACTTCGTTCTCCAGGAAGCCATTGTTGCGATGTTCAAGTGGTATGAAGGTTCTGCCCTGACGGTCATTTTCCTCCGTGGTGTTCGCTCTCCGTCGCAGCGTGGAGATCTTGTGAAGAGCATTTGGAACACTCGCGCATGGACATTCCAGGAATACCATGCATCGAATGTGGTCAGATTCTATACCGAGGACTGGAAGCCATACAGGAACCTGGATGTCATGAATCACAAGGAGTGTAGGGAAATTATCTCGGAGATGGAGGAGGCGACGGGAGTTTCCACACAGGAACTACAACCCGGACTGTATGACATCCGAACAAAGCTATGTCTTGCTTCGCAACGAAATACCACACTGATCGAGGACGCCGCATACTCACTCCTGGGGATATTTTCGATCTCGTTGCCTGTTGTATATGGGGAGGGGGACAAGGCACTCGGCCGACTATTAGCACAACTGCTCACCAGCTCCGGAGACACAAGCATTCTCGCATGGACAGGGAAATCTGGTAGCTTCAATAGCTGCCTCCCTGCTGATATCTCTGTGTTCGGCACGTTACCGACCAATCACATCCCATTGGTCACGGACGATGCTGAAATGGACAAGACAGTCGCTGGACTGAATTCGGCATTAGTCATGAAATTGTACGATCGCCTGGTTGACCTCCCCGTCCCATCATTTGGAGGACAACGGATGAAGCTTCCATGTCTCACCTTCAAACTTGGGCCTGTATCTGGTTCTCGCAGCAGTTTGGGACAGGTTTTTCGTGCCAAAACGGCCGTCCTCGGAATTGTGGAGATCCAGACGAACGAAAATCTATCTAGAATGGATCCTCTTTACCTGGTTCACCCCTGGATTGACTCCCTCCTCGACCGTCAGCCCGTCGGAAGTGTTGTGGATCTCGAGGAGTCTGAGGATACCAATGACTGGTATTCAGCAGGCGGGTTGACATCGTCCCCTGTACCTTCCAATATCATACCAGCCCCCAGGCCATCACGAAGATCACGGCTTGCTGCTCGTTTCGGCCTATCGCTTAGTGGGCAATCGGGAGAGGCATCTTCTCTCCGACCGCCGTCATCCATATCGCAGACTGACAAAACAACGCAAGCACGTCGAACCATCGCTAGATTGAAGAGACCGTTCGGTGCGCTGTTGTTCACGCCGAACCCTGGTGGTGTGGCCGCCTACAGGAGGATCGCGACGCAGAATTTGATCACTGTGCAAGTAGCTGAGGAGATCACCCCGACGGTATTGAAGAGCTTAATCGACTCCGTCAAGATACTGAATACCCTATGAAGACGATTCTCATGTGTACGGTTCGTGTACAAAACGTCCATAAGAGTAACCATTTTACATACATAGACGCAAGGCTGGCCTTATGTACTCATAGGTGTACTTACTACTACTTCTAGTTTTGTCTTACCAACTTCCAAAGGGCTCTCCTAGTATTTATATGTCCCTTTTTCTCCGCTTGCTGTTCTCCGTTTTTCTGATCAACATCGACACTGCCGCTATTGAACGTGTAACTAGTATCGCTGATCTCCTGCCAACCGTTAGCATTTGCCCACGTTATCTATGTACCTCGCGCTCGTAATGAGGGGCCCACACTCTCGTGCGCATGGTCGATAGAGACCTGGCCCCTTGGTCTTCTTTTCGCGAACCGTTACTAAGTACACGCATTCATGTACGTGCACCTTTCTTTTTCCTTCTGCCCTCACTCGACTTGGCTATCCGTCCGTCCCATCTTGTCGATCTTGCATCATGCCTCATCTAGACGCACATGATCATAAGCTCCAGATTGACGTCGTATGGAGTTCCGGCTGCACCGTCCCAGCACACCCCACCCTGCGTCCGCGCGTTGATGACGGACACAAGTACCTTCGCACACGGCATCGGCGACTTGTGACAGGGGAATAGTTCGACGACCTCCGACTTTCGACGACCAACGGGCGCGTGCGTGTCGAGGTGAGTACCAGATCTTTTCGTGTCGGCAATAGTGTTGACTGTCGTCGGCTTTTTGTCCTCCAGTTGAAGCGAACTCGCGAAGCCCCTGATGAACCTCATGACTCCTCAGGCGCGCAGAGGCTACACACCTCGTAGTCCTGAGGGAATTCAGAACATAAGAACAAAGTTGGGTACCCAGCATAATGCAAACGGTTCTGCGTACGTCGCTGCTCATCAAGATGACAAAAATGCTCCGCCGAACAGCAGTGTTCGTGCCCTGCTTCCAAGCGAGCTCCACGAGCGCTGTGTTGCTGACATCTTCTGCCTCTGCTGCGTTCCCGGCCTCGTTCGGCTTCGTGGAGACATCACGCTGCTGCTGGTCGACCAGAGGGTCACCTCCCCACGCAGCGCCGACGAGCCACCATTTGCCCTTTGTTTCCGCAGAATGCAGGTCGCTCAGCGATACCCGCAATGCTTCATGCGCCTGGACTGGCAAAATTAGCCCATAAGTTAGATGTTCAACGGACGATCATGGACGTGGCCGTGGACTCTCACCATGACGCTTCTTGCCGAGACCCGACAAAAACTTCTTCATGAGAAAAAGCTAGACTTAGTAAGCAGATCTCCGAAGGCGGCGGCGACTGTCCGCACCGAATTCGACGCCGGTCAACTTGTGCAGGCTAGAGATGAACGCAGCATGCAAGACGACGAACGAATCGAGCAGCATTCCATGAGAAGATATTCCGTTGATGATCAAGGTGGTCAAGGTGGTTGTCACGTCTGTATGGCAATCAGTAGGGTGTAACTGAGCGAGAGCAAATGCGAACCGTGCCGGCGATGCTTGCGATACACCTCTTCTACGGCATCTAGCACCGTTGACATGTTTTGCTCGCTCATGCTGGATACGGAAGGATGATATGAGAACGACACGCATCTGTTAATTCAACCTACCGGTTGATCAGACCTTTGAGCTGGCGGGTGAGCTTTACGACGTCTTCCCCTTTGCTTTCTTCCTTCCTGAGTCCAGGTGGAATGTATGGTTCTTTAAATATCTTAGTACCCTTGTTATCGTTTCGAACAAGGATGAAATACATACCCAGTGGTCGGGCCTTGGATTCCTTGATGTCTGTATCCTCACTAGCGTGTTGGTATTGAGGTGACTCCTCGTCGTTCGCACCAAAACCAGTCCATTCGTCGTTACCGTTTGATTCATCAGTTTCCGCGTCCGACGCTTCATCCTCCTTTGAGTCTGAGAACTCTTCGTCATCTGGCATATATCGAGAATCATTGTGATCCTGAGGAAAGTCCAGTAGGGAACTCAAGCGTGTTCGCAAAGGCTAACGAACCTGATCTTTGCTGGTCAGAACGTCGCATCCGCCGCTGCACGCTCTAGGTACAGGTGATCACGCACCTCCCAGTCCGTCCTCTTCTTCCCCCTGTCGACCCTTGGTCCCGTTCGCGTATCCCAGCTTGGCCTCCAGATACGCGATATAAGCGCCCTCTTCGGCCACTTCCCGAGTTCGAGATACGCGTGATGCGGGCGCGATCTTGGGAGACCTGCAAGTTGACTGCGACGCGAGCTTCTCGAGCGCCGTGGGCTTCCGCGCATCAGATTGCTTCGAGTTCGCTGGTAGACCGCCAGCACGCGTCTGTCCGCGATCCTTTGATTTCGACTTCAATACCGACGTAGTCGCAGAGGTCAAGGCAGGCCGCGGACGCTCGAGGTCGTCCGCAAAGCGGACCGTTTCTTTCCGTTTGGCCGCAGGCGCATCGAGAGGTGCCTCAGCCTCCACGGCATCAGCCTTGCGCTTGGAGATGACGGCCAACGAGAAATGGTCTGCCCTGCGTTTTTTGCGATCGAGCCGCTCTTGCTTCCGATTGTCCTTGCGTTTTTGCCCTTGTTGCTACGTGGGTGTCCTAGACGGTGCTCATCGGCTTCAAAAGCCTGAGGCTCTGAGTTCGAAACAGTGAAAGTACCCTTCCAAAAAGGAAAATTTCACGCCCCTATACTACCGTCAAGCGCCCTGCAGCCTCGCTCTGAGGTCGAGGCTGCCATGTGTCGACAATGTGCCAATCTTAGTGCCGACCTGGAAGATACGAGGACCACAACAAGCTCCGCAGTTAAAAGATATCGATACTGAACTGGCGTCACAACACAGCTATGTACTTACATAGCCGAGCTCTTGCCTCACCCTTCGAAGTTCGAAGCAAACATGAGGGTAACACTGCGGTAACCAGTGAGCCCTAACGTTTATGTGGCGCAGCAAGCTGAAGATTCGGAAGGAGTACATTATTCAGTACTCTGTTACCTTATGGAGTTACGGAGTACGACCAACACAAGTTGCTGTATGTAACGTTATTTGATATGCCGCGCCAGCTACTTACTAGCACCTTCCAAGTTACTTGGGCGAGTATGATTGATTTAGCTCTCATTGTAGTTGGTGCAGACGGGTTCTCTTTCCAGCAGTTGGACCTCTCCTGGCAGCTCAGTCAGTAATTCTCCGAGGGAAGTTTGCTGTTGTGACCACGTGCTGGCGTGTCGAAATATAGAGTTCGTTGTTTTGTCGTAAGTCCCACGTTGGACCCCACGTCCGCCTTTCTTGCGCTCCCATACCTCAGTTTAACTCCTGTCATGGCTACAGACACCACCTTAGCTAGTGTCGAGCACGCCACAAAGTCCGAAGCAGGCATCCAAACTGACTCCACCTCGACCGGCAAGAACCTTATCGTATGCATTGACGGCACATCCAACCAATTCGGCAGGAGTGTAATTGTTTCGTCTCACTGTCTAGCGTGTCCTTCTAGGCTCACTATTATGGTCAGAATACCAATGTAGTAAAACTATGCGATGCTGTCGATCTGGAATTACCCTGGAAAAAGCAACTTGTGCACTATTCTAGTGGAATAGGCACGCGTATGAAGGAAGCGGTCTCCGACACAATGGACATGGCGGTTGCTTGGTTCGCATCTCTATTGATTCCACCTACTTTGCTTTGCGGGTGAATATTCGACGACAGGAGTGTGGATGAAAATATCAAAGAAGCGTATGGCTGGCTAGCAGAAAAATACGAAGGGGGGGATGACATATTCCTCTTTGGTACTTCGAGCTCTTCTTCGCAGCTTGAGCAAGTTGTTGATACTGTCTTAGGGTTCTCTCGAGGTGCATATCAAGTCCGGGTTCTTGCAGGGATGATACACGAGGTATGCAACCAATTGTTTGCCTTAGTCATCCTGTAGACTCGAACACGTGTAACAGGTCGGGTTAATAAGGACACGAACGCAGAGACAGGTCGACAGGTGAGTAGCTGTCTGGTGACACTCAAACGTACTTGGCACATGGAGGCAACCGCAGGGCCTATGATTACTACGAAGCAATTCGACCAGGGACGCCCGAGGCAAGGTATATCGCCAGGAATTTCAAAAAAACATTTTGCTGGGGCGATGAACTGAGAGTTCATTTCATCGGAGTCTGGTCAGCCTTTGCACGGTGGGACGATGGACGGAACTGATGTTATTCTTTAGGGATACGGTCTCCTCTGTGGGGCTTAGTAGAGGGGATGTGTCCCTTCCGATGTCGTCAACTGCGCGTTATATCCGACACGCGCTGGCTCTGGATGAATGTAGGGTCAAGTTTATGCCAGAGTATTTCCGAGAGACTAGCCTCAACATTACTGATGACCCGCTTAACGTTCGGCGTGCTCATTCATCTGACGGCGGGCAGGATACTAGCAACATCAAGGAAGTCTGGTTTGCCGGTAGCCATTCAGACGTGTGGGTACCACTTCTCGAACTGCGTTCGTCGTCGCACTGATGAATTCCCTCAAGAGGTGGTGTGGACAGAGGCAAGATCCATCATGCCGGGAATATCTCGCTGCTGTGGATGCATCGAGAAGCGGCCGACTGTGGTCTCAAGCTGCGTCCGACAGGTGTTACCTGGGGGCCGGATGATATTGACTTTGGCACCAAAAATTCAATGAATGCTTGGTGGTATATCCCTGAATATATTGCCATGAGGCAACAAGTATCCTATCGTGGTTCCCGTAAGGAAGCTCTGCGGTAAGGTTTGCACCGTCTCGCTGCCCCTCAATGTTAACTTCGCACTCTGTAGCATGCATCGGTCGAAGCCACGCCTTATCATGCCCCATCAAAAAGTCCATGCTTCAATTTTGTACGCAAACATGTATAGACCATTAG
>JBBPNG010000166.1:0-35877 GCA_038091095.1 Leccinum incarnatum
GGAAGCCGACAGATCCACCGGATCCGACTCGGAAGTATGTTCACGGCAGCAGCGAAGTCGATGAGAAAAACGGGGGGCCAATATATTGTATTATCATAAACTACAGAGATTACAGATAGTATGAGATCACTATATCTTCTTGGGCGTGTAGCCTCACTCTCCGTGACTTATCATGATAACAGCGACAAGTCGCGACTGACTTTGCTCACGTGCTGTCAGGTAAATCATGTAATATCATAATTTTCTGCAATTTTTGTGATGGCTTTTCCACCATCCCACAGTCCTTCTCACGTATGAAACATTTCTTCGACTACTTGTTCAACATCTCGCCACTTCACCATCCCTACCCAACAATCTCCACATTTTCAAGGACCTCGCTTTACCCCTAACAATCAATGCTTTTTCCGCTTGTCTCCACGATCACCATGCAGAAAAGGCAGTCGAGCTTCTCGAGCAAGGTCGCGGTGTCTTCTGGACTCAGATTACTCGTCTCCGTTCCCCTCTTGAAGATGTCATCACGTCGGGCCAGGAAGGACAGTCCCTTGCAAACGAGTTTACCCGAATCTCATCAGAAATACAAGATGCAAACACATTCAGAAGGTCCAGGTTAGCACAACAAGCTGTGCAGTCTTAATGTTGATCTACAATCCGCAGTCACCCAAATTCGCAAAGTACCCGGTCTCGCTTGATTCCTTCTCCCCTCTTCCTTCCCAGAACTCCAGCACGCCACCAGTGGCAGTCCGGTGGTCATCGTGAATGCTAGCCAGTATACGTGCGATGCACTTGTTCTCTTTTCTGAAACGGATCCGGTCCCTATCCCATTAAAAATCACGAAAACCCGTGTTCAGGTCCTGTCATCGGACCTCCACGATGGACTGGATCACACTCGCGCGGCGTTAGTGCTGCAGACGACGATGGACTCATTGGTTGTATTGTCCCGCTCGATCAGCGGATTCTCTGTGTGTACATATCGGCGCCTAGTCCATATCCGGTAACCGGTTTGTATCGTTGTACTATGGTTCCCTCGTTTATTTGATGCTTCTCTTCGCATACATTTTCTATTTGCGATCAGTATCGAACGTGTGGTTTTTTGAACAGTATGACGATCCTGGGCGTCGCGAAGTTGCATTCGTGCATGTGGGAGAAGCTGTTGGGTCATTGTCAATGCCGCGCTCCCATCGGGCGCCCCTCTCAGTGCGGAGTGGGCGGGTTCGGGGGCTAGAGACGAGGCAATGAAGGGCGTGAGTCGGTGTCGAAAGATGGTCGACGGTGGCGGTGGTGGTGGTGGCGGTGCGGGCGACGCGGGTGCATTGTCTCGATCTGTGCCTCTAACTTGAAGGACGAGACCCAAATCGAAGCATGAGTACTTGAGTCCTCGTCCACGTCCAATGGATCCTCTGCGTCGCGGTCTTTACATGCGCTCACCACACACATGCATTTTCGACACACCCGAACCTCAATCCGGCTCCCAAAACGGATGGTCCGAGACTAAAGACGTTTATAATTTAGCCGAGTGCGAAACGCTCGCACTCGGCTAATTTCTGACAAACCATCATAATGTACAAACCCTAGTCATATGCTCGACGACCGCCGAGCCACACGCGATCCCAACCAGAACTGGCTCCTTATGACATGTACGTACAGGTGGGGTGATGTAGGGAAGGCGATGACGAGGGAAAACGAGGGAGGTAACGACCCACGGCGACCGTCGTATGCTCTCGTTGTGCCGAGAGCATACGGCAGTCGTCGCACACCGTCTTGGATGGAGGTGGCGCGGACGACTGTGGCAAGGGCAGTTGCCACACGCCGTCCTCAACGCTTTGAGGTGATGATGGACGAGGTGGGAAAACGAGGGAGGGCGCGGATGGGACAGGAAGACGGTGGGTGCGTGTGAGTCACGAACGAGGGCGACATTGGCGCAAGTCCGTTTTCTTCAAGAGTGGATTTGAAACAATGCTCTTCCAAAGGAGGAAAGAATCGGCCTGTACAGGTTCAGCTCAAGGAATTGAATACAAGCACAGAAGGTGAAACAACCAGCCGATTGATGCTGGAATCCTCTTGCAAGACTTGGTCAAAGCAACTTATAGGGGCCAAGAATATGATGGCGTTCATATCGTCGAAAAAGGTGCCCATGCCGCTGATGAACGATGACACCTCTCTCATAGAAGGCAAAGAAAGCAACATACCTCTCTACGGGGTCATTGAGCGACGAAAGAGAAAGATAGTATCTGAAGCAGTACTTACAAGAGATCTTTGACTCCAACATCAAACACCTGCCAATCACCATTCATAGAAGCGCCAAGTTGTCCTGGAATCCTGTAAACATCTGCATTCCGATGCGGATGTCTCCAAGAGTAACAATATCCACGGCCATCATGTGTAGGAACGGACTCTGAGTCTCATCTAGGTCTAACACGCCTTTGGACTGATGCTGTAAACCCCATTCTTCAGGCACTCGGCTTTTCGGTAAGTCGTTCACATAAATCTCAATGTCGATCCATTCTGACTCCAGATTAGAGTCCGCCATCTGGCACTGATAAAATGACCCGTATCTTCTGGTGTCCGACTGGTCCTTTTTCCTTTTTACCCATACACGCTGCCGGCCTTTATCATACTAGATAACCCTTGGTCGAATACGACCGTTGTTTCAGTATGACTTTTTTCCTTCTATGCTACTCTTTACTTTTACGAACTAGTCTACCGAACGAGCATCTTTATATACGGAGCAATCTTACAATGTACCTCACAGTCTCACCTAGTTTGAACCTGGTAGTTATTTCCAACCAAGTTTGTCCATGCAGTTCAAGCAAAGTTGTACTTGGCATCGAGTCGCGAGACAACGCGGGTACTAGAAGATATTGTCTGTTCGGTATCTTTGAGGTCTCACTAGATCTCACGCACGGTCATATACGGTTGTGTGGTACGGCTTTCCGTACTGCCACGGCCTACGCACCACTTCCCGAATTCGTGAGCGATCTCCACTAGCGAGAGGAATTATCTGCTGACAACGCATATAATCTGCCGAATTTATACCGTTCGTGATCAATTGCTGACATGAACGATTCCGTACATTCTGACCGGCCACTGGCAAGGAGACTCTATTGAGCCAGTGGGTACTGTGACTAACACCACGTGATATCAGAGGGCATCGATTGAGAATCAGCGCTCAGCCTCGTCCTTGAGAGGGAGGAAAGCATGGGATACGTGTGAGCTGATATCTTATGCTGTGAGATGGGTAGGTTTGTTTCGAAGTGTACCCCGTACGGACACGGGGATGAGACGGAAGGGGGAGATGATCATTCAATTATCATATAGAATGTCTTTTCAAGAACGTGCCTAAAAAGCGGGCAGATGCATCTGCCTCTTTCATAACAGCTTTTACATCACCCATTGTTTCTCATTTCCGCGGTCTATATCCACTAGAATGTCGAAGATGACCGGTGGTTCCATCTTCAGGATGATTAACGTGCTGAAAATGCATGTGTGTGGTGAGCGCGTGTAAAGTTTGCGCAGACGACCTGTTCCCTGAGGGTTAGTAAGTTTGGAGTACACAATCAACAAACGGGTACGACGGGGAACACTTATTTCGCGAACATCGGAAGATAAATGTCGCAAAGGGAAACCCTCCTCAGAATCTTCGACTGATAGGTGGGTTATCTTGCTTAGATACCACGATAGCGATGTTATGTACGCATAAAGGCGAGCGCCCAGGGCACAGGGTAATTGCGCGAGAGTGGATGAGCATGCACATGTATGCCAAGTGATAAAGGCGTGCTGTGAGTGAACGACGAGTCATTCTCTTTGTATCTGAACCAGTATGTTTTCCATGTTGCGTAGGAAGAGGAATGGTGAGTAGGCAAGGCCATCGATGAACGGCGCTGACGAGAGCAACAGAGCCGAGTGGGGCGGACAGCTCACTTCCTTTGGACATTGGTCAGCAGGTGCGAGCCTATCGGCAACCAACGAAGGAGAGGTACCGGTGGATACTCAGGCATCGAATGGAAAAAGCTCCGCCTCCAATGTCACAACTAACGCAAAGCCAATCGAAATCGTTGTTCAAGATCGAATCATATGATACATCCGTGTGCTTTTCTTGCTAATAGGGAGCACGTCGTGAGCGGGGGATGGGAAAAGAAAATTCGACAATGGCGAGTGAAGGATGCCCAGGAGGTGGGGAAGCCAATGGACGCTGGGAGTGGTACGCAGTCACACAAGATGGCAAGTGGGACGTGGTGGGGTCAAGTGATCGTCTGGGATGCGACAAGCCACCAAAAGGTGACGGAATTCAACGCAACTGGGCGGTCGCCGGCTGCGTTGGACGAGCAAGATCGCGACAGGATCGTGGGACAAAACGTTTAGCGTCTGGCCATCATTTTCCGATGCGGCAAGCGACTCCTCGGTCTATTCAAACACGAATATTATGTGGTCGCAGTCAAGTTCTGTCCTGACTCCGTCAGACGGACGACTCATCGCTACTGGCACAGAATCTGTTCGCATCTACGACGGCAGCAGACTTTCCAATTCGAGTCTACTCGTCCTATAACGAATCCCTCGCCCGGGCAAGCGACTCCATTCACCTCTTTACCTTGTCCGAAGACGGCCACATTCACTGTTTAACGTGTCCACCAAGAAGACGCTTGCGAAATGGCGTACCCACAGCAACGACAGTCCAAGGTGTATCACACTGGCATGCAACGACACAATCATCGCAGCCTCCGCTAATATGTCGCTCTCACTCTGGGATTCCACGACACATCACCAAATCGCCGTCATCCACTGCCACCCCATCTGGTCCATGGCCATCTCGCCAAGCTACGTCATTGCGATCGTTGGAGATAACAACATCACGCTGAGGAATCTGTATGACATCCTTCCCTCACCCTACCGCGATATTGTGAGTAACGCTGCTCGTGTAAGATTCCTTCCTTATCAGTCAGTCCTTGGCCGCCTCAGGTGCGCTTGGAACAAATCCAGTGTTTGAAGGTTGAAAAAAACAATCTCGAAGACATGGTTCAGTTTCTACGTGCACGGGACTCCCCTCAAAGTACGTATATGACTCTACCGCGCTGATATTCATTTTCACCAGAGGATGATATAGTGAATTTCGAGAAAACTGTTCAGGAATTGCGTACCCAGCTTGCTACATCCAACGAGGAAAAGACAGGTCTCAATGAAAGCTCAAGTGCGTTCTCTCCGCTTTCCACCCCACTTCGATGACAATCCCATTTGTTAGTTCGCAAAATCGCTCATCTCGATGAATCGGGCAAGGAACTCCGCAGCGTGCTTGTAGCATCTCAAGACTCACTCGATCGATTAACCCAGAGTCCCAGACTATCAGGGCACTACGCGCTGACGTTGAACTGCCCGAAAAGAGCTCAGGTGCGTCTTGAACCATCCCGACTGACGGCTCTCTGACTCGTTTTCAGCATTCATTGCACAAAAAATAAATGACCTCGAGCTATCTGTTCAGGAACTCGGTAAACGATTCTCTACATGCGAATGCGCCCTCCGTGAATATGACAGGAAGTATGAATGCGAGACATTGTACGCCGACGATCGCATATATGATGCTGCACAGCATATTGTGAACGTCATGACCGAGGATCTGTGGCATAACAAACTAGTCGTCAATTGGCTGAAAGGTGAGTTTGTGCATCTTGTCTCAGAACAGTATATTCAATCCCTACCATCAGAATTCACACACCAATGCGTATCAAGGCTACAGGGGATCGGAGACGAGGCATCGAGTTGCAAGAAACATGAAGAGGCCCTTTCAGCTTACTCTATGGTCTTGTTGCTCACTCCCTCGCCTCCAGAAGGCGTTCTGATAGGATGGGCGAGAATGGTGCTCATACGTCACTCAGCTAGCGAGGCATTAGGTACCGTGAAAAAGGTATGGTTGATCTGGTCTTTGAGAACTACACGATAATTCTCGTTTCATTCAGTTCAAGCTTGCCATATCTCGTGTTTATCTAGCGGTCTGTAATGTTCTCGCAGGTGACGATCGTCTTATAGAGGCGGTCGAATGTTTCCGAACGATGAAAAGTGAGCTATCAGAGGAGCCAAGCGCCCTCGAAGAACGACGGCAGTGGGAACCCGGCGAGTAATCCCATTGGCCACTCGGAGACTAATCTGACAGTCTTTACAGATTTTCGACGACATTGTAGCGGAAAACTGGAAAAAGGAGGTGATGCAGCACTGGATGCAAAGAACCATGATGCGACCATCGGATTGGAGGATGCACTCATAAATGCCACCCAGGTATAAATCAATCCACACAAGTTCAGGGTGATTCGATCTCATTCATATTGCACAGACAACGTGGGCCGATTTTGTGTCAACAGACATGCGGGGTCGTTATCTCGACGCGACTCCACTCATTCGCCAGGTCGTCGAGCAGACCATCCAAGACATACCCCGAACATTGGTTGACACCACCACCGGTCGTCTCTACGATAAGGAAATGCAAGCGGCAGCTTTCGAACAAGTTCCCATATTCAATGAGTTACGGTCTTCCATGACAATCCGCGATCGGCTCGACCGTGCACGCATCCAGAGGGAGGTGGAGATGTTTTACGAATATGTGATGTTCTCACACAGGTGGCAGCCTCCCGAGCCATCATTCCAAATGGTCGAGAGTACCGTTATCTATGGACTACCCACATCCCCCACGATCGACAAACTCATCCACTTCTGCAAGCTCGTGCAATCTCGCAGTTTCAGGTGGGCGTGGAGCGACACGTGCTGTGTTAACCAGAGCGACAAGGGAGTTCAGCAAGGATCAATCGTTGCGATGTTCCAGTGGTATCGTCGTGCGGCACTGACGATTGTCCATCTTCTCGGGGTTCTCTCGGACTCTCAGAAGCCTGTGTCTCTGGAGGAGCATCTGGAACACTCGTGGATGGGCATACCAAGAGTACGTCGCGTCGAGGGTCGTACAATCCTATAGACAGATCGTCTCCACTTACCCAGTGGATCAGCGCGCTCGTGCCCCGCACCCGTCCACATCCCTAGAAGCCCGAGCGCACTCCCGACCCCACCGATCTGCAGGGCCTCGCTCGCCCACTCGGGCGACGACGAAGACCCGGTTCCTTGTGCATACGTGTCCTAAGAAAAAACATCACACGTCAAAAAGCAAGAAAGACAAACGACGACAGATCGAACAACTCGAAACGCACCATTTGCCACCTTCCTTCCCCCCATTCCAATGAGCTGCGCGCGCCCCCTAACGACGCGCCCCTCGTCCGGACTACGATCGGAACCGATGGATGACCCAGTGAAATGGATAACAGGGGAGGACGGAAGTATCCCCGTCGAGGATGTTTGTGCAAATGACTTTCAAGCACGTTGATCGCGTCGCGTTCGAGCTCGAGATCGTGCACGGGCATCAGCACCGCACGCGTGTATCCTGTGATTCGAAGTTCCATAGGGAGAAATACGACACGCTTCTTGCGTTTCCATCATGAAGAACTTGCTAGGGTCGAGCTGCGCGATGGGTAATCAGCAGCGATCGAAAACAGAGACGCATCACGACATACGTTGAAAACTGATGAGGACCGGAATGTGTCAGTGGGAGGCAAGAAGGAAATCGGGAGGTCACGATCGAAGAAGCAGCACTCACATAGTAATTCTCTGTAATCCATCCAACACACGCAGCGTCTACGAGGCAAGTGGTCAGTTGGCAATCACCACACACACGCATTATCAGCGTAACAGAACCGAAAACGAGCGACTCACAGTGAAACGCTGGGCGCAGCAGAGATGGCGGTTCCCTTTCCTCTCTTCTTCTCCTTCTCTTTCCCCTTCCCCTTCCATTTATCTTCGACGGCGGTCGGGTGCTCGAGTTCCTCCCGTCGCGACACAATCTGTGGCTTCCTCGCACTAAAATCGACCATCCCCGAGGATGACTCGGACACCGACGCGTCCGCCATCCCTTCCCTGCTCTCCGCGCGCTGTTGCCGCTCAATCCATCCATTCCAGTATCCACACGAACTGCCCAACCGCGCCACTTCTAAATTTCGGAATCGGTTGAGAATTTCCACGAGATCAAACGTCGTGGCACCGGCGTCGCTGCTCGTCGTCGTCGTCGTCGTAAAAGTAGCAGCATCAACAGTAATGCCCGTGCGGGCCAGACACCGCACGCCCAAGCCGCACCGCGCTGAAGGCTGAAACGCAAAAAAGCCGCTCGCGAGCACGATCAACAATGGCGGCAGCGGTGGTGCGCTCGTCAAATGAAACGAAAACGTGCCAAGGAATGCCAGCACGAAAGTGTTACACGAGATGTTCGTATGTGCACGTGGTTGAGTTTCATCTTTTGTCCGGTTGTCTTGATTCACGAGGGGAAGTACATAGAAGTAAATGTGTGTGGCTATGTAATACTCAGCACCATCTTCACTAGCACCACTTTGCCCAGCGTCTGTGTAGCTCGAACTCTGGCAGCTCCGTCGAGGATATTCCTCACCAGCGCCAACTACCCTCAGCCTTGGATCGTTATGCCGTCCTCACTTTTAAATCGGCGGTATATCCGACGAAGAAATGTCCCGTCTCGCAGGCCTGGTTCTCCTCAGCGCACTCACAGTCCCAGTCGGGCAGCATGCTGATGCCGCCCGGTCCGAGAACACACGCCTTGCCGCCCTCCTTGGCCTACCCAAGGCGACTACCCGCGCCGGTCTCCTCAAAGATGCTGTAAGTCGCCCTCTATTTACCAACACTCCCTCACTCATGCTTTCCAGCTTTCGAGAGGCGTCCTTTGCATCTCCCCAGCCCAGATCAAAATCCTCTACGGCTGTCTCGAGGATTCGTTTGACCCCCTCACTACGGCGCCCATCCTCTCCTTAATCCGTGCCAACAATTCTCCATATGCTGGCTACCCCCCTCTCCAGTGCCCTCCTCTTCCGCCCCTTCAACTTTCCCAGGTCTACAGCACCGTCGGAGTAAACACCCTCTTCGACCTCGTCAAACCCCTCGACTTTGGCCCCGAGCAAGTCAAAGTCCGCACGTCACGGCGAACTCCGCATGCGTTCAGACCATGCCACCGTGTCCTTTGTCGACGAGCCCTTTGCTCACTCTGACAGGTCCCGTCTCTAGTCCGAACAGCCCTCGCTTTATGACAACACTACTGTCCAGCTGTCCAGCTGTCCTCGGACATGCTCCTGCGTACCCGCTTGAGCACCTTTGCTGTGCGCGTGATCGACCCCGATGAAGAAGCTGTTCGCCAGTTCACCCAGTTCACCGCAGCCAACGCTGAACGGCGCGCCCTTTCTCTGCGCAAAGCCCTCGTCGCACGTCCCAGGGAGCTCCTCTCGGAGCAAATAAAAGGAGGTGTCCCGTCGCACGGAGCTCACCCGCGCTAAGAAGCTGATCGAGGAGGAGAAAGAAAAGGAAGATATCAAAAAGAGGAAGATCGAGCGCGCGAAATGGGAGATCGAGTCGATCAGGAAGAGCCAAGAAGCTCGCTCAAAGGCTTGATGAAGCGCGGCGGGCTCAAGGTGTCGATCGCGGTGCGTCCTAGTCCTTTATCGTTCCCTCTATCATTGATAAATTGTCTAGGACATGGAGGACTTGAGCAAGGGCAGATCGAAGTCGAGCAGCTGGAAAGGGAGAAAAAAAGGACATGAATGTGCTTTTCGGACCGACCACATCGAGCGGGCGTACCACAAAGAAGAGCACTGCTCACGCAAGGCTACGCCGACCGCCAGACCTTTGACACACTGCAAAAAGCACGAGTAGAGAACAGCCTACTAGAGGCAGAGACTATAAAGTGCTCCGGGGGACGATGGGAGAGGATGAGGGTTGCGCATTTGGAGAAGATGGATGAGGAAATGAGAGAGCGGGAAGAAGAGCAGCAGGCCGAGACGAGGGCGGACTCGGAGGAGGGATAAAAGTCGAGGCGGGTGAGTTTTTCTTGTGTGATGTTGGTGTGCAGTGGGACTGACCCCGGATTACGGAACGAGGTGCGGCAGAAGAGGCTGAGGCGGCGAAAAAACAACAAGAGGAGGAACGGTTGGCGGAGTAGCGTCGACAACGCCACATCGAGCTAGTGCGCAGGAAGGCACGGCGGGAGCAAGAGACGGAGGAACATGCAAAGATGCGTGCGCACTCTGCCAAGATGGGTCCTGCGATTCCACGTGCCGAGGAAGGGTGACGGACGCGTACTGCCGGCGGTGCTTCCGCCCCCACGACTGCTTCGACTACGGCGAGCATGATGACGGGAGGCCTGCCTTCATGTTCGCAGAGGCCGGCGCCGTCGTCTATCATTGCGACTGCGATGTCTGCGGGGTCTATCGAATTGGAGGCGGCGCGTGGTGCCAACGTATGGCTGAGAAGGAGCATGAAGTGGATGCCCGGGTCACCCGGTGCCGCTGGGTCGCCCGCCGGTACCAACACTGGGCTGCCCCTGTCCGAAAGCAGAGGGACGCAGACAGTTTCGTGACAGTTTCGGAGAAAGAGGTGTGGACACCGCAGCGGTTCCAGATTTAGGGCCGAGGTGTCGGGGCTTGATGAGAGGATTTGTGGTCGGGAGGATTTTTGTTATCTTCTTTTCATTGCACCGTACAGTCATGTCCGTATTTGTTTGTTTCCTGCTCCCTTTCCTTATGTTTATTTACTTAGCCTAGCCTACATGACCCATTTTATTCTTTCCCAAAACATACCATGGTTTCACTGTATCCGTGAAACCTGTAGCCCTACTATGATAGATATCACTAATTTTTTACATCTTTTGATCGGGTAGAGTTGGACTACAATGTGAATTTTGGAATATGACAATGTTGCCCTCAATATACATTGCATGCACTTTCATTAGTGGCTTGTATGTTCTATATTCCGGAAAAAATAACAATATTTCTGCTGCAGTCTGTGCTCGAAATTGGAATGTGGACTACCTCAAGTCACTTAGCCAGCAATGTTTTCCCCCCACATTTCATTCAAATCAACTAACATGACTGAGTACATTTCTATAGATTCTTGGCTGTTTCAACTTTTTTGTTTTTGTTTTGCTTTTTGCATCTACTTTTCTTCTTCAAACAACTTGATGTTCTGACTGCTTTCATAGCATAAACTTGAAGGCCCTGAGTTCATTCAACTGCTGAGAAATACAGGGTTATTGAATGAAAAAAAATCAAGGTATGTTTAACACACTCATCTGATTCTGAAGAATGACATTCAAAATCATCTCCACCTTCTCTTTTTTGGATGCTTTGCCATATGAATCAAAAAGTCCCTTCATCACTAATTTCACCTGCTCAGGTATGCTTGATGCTTTATACTTTCAAGCAGCAGACAGAACTGGTCGAGGATCTTTTTTATGGAAAAGATAGAAAGAATGCCCCAGGATGAGCAGTATATCTACAAACCAATGAAATAATCCATCTTGTTTCAAAAGACATCCAGAAAAGAAACTAGATATATACCAATACTGGATAGAAGGATTTGCTTCCATGTACCCATATTCATCTATGATTTTTAATTGGATTGTAATACAAAATGAAATTGATGAGGAATTCACAATACTGTTAGGCTTCAGAATGGATGAAACACAGGTATACAACCCATTGGCCTGAATGATAAAATGTTATAACCACAAATAAATATAATTGATTCACATACTATTGGATTATGAATAATCTGACAATAACAAATTGAATTCAACACCAGAACATCATGGAAACAAATTCAGCATCTGTAAAGTCAAAAAACAGGTAGGATTAAGATTTAATTTGTATAATGATGAATTTGTACAATGGATACTTACAGTCTGAAATTGATAGAAAAATATGTTAATATGAATATATCATCAGAAGAGTAGTAAAGAATTTACATCCTATCATTTATGAGATGATTTTTAAGCACAATATCAAATAAGCAAAAGGTATGCTGCCAAAAAATAACATGCAACAACTTACAGCCTTGAAATTGAAAAGTGATAAGTGAACAAAAAAGTAAAATTAATCCAAATAATGTCTTGCATACCATCTGTAAGGAATTCAAAATGTTATATTGAATATATATATACCCTCTATAGTAATTGAATAATGAGCATGTTATTATCACAATCCTGGTAAAACATAACTCACAATCTGCAATAAATAATATGAACTTGAGATCAATATTTGGAATATAATATGAATAATGGAAAGCTGATCAGCTGAATAGATAAGAATAAATATGAAATGTATATATCAATGATAGTGATAAATGAATAAAATGAAACAAAAAAATAAGAAAACATCATGTGGAAGATATCAAATTATCTATAACATATGATCTGTTATATATAAATATTACTTCAGAATGGAATGGAATACTCACATCCTAGCATTTCCAGAGCAGAATATATTGGCAAGGTATCATTAGCATAACCACTCTCTGGCACATTCCACTATGGATAACTCACTACCTGTCATATCCAGAACAGAAATAGATATGGCATCAGCATCACCACTCTCTGACACATTCCACAATGCACAACTCACATGCTGTCATTTCCAGAGAAGAATAAATGGACATGGCATCATCAGCATGACCACTCTCTGACACATTCTACAATGCACAACTCACTCTCTGTCATGTCCAGAGCAGAATAAATGGACATGGCATCATCAGCATCACCACTTCCTGGCATATTAAACTTTTATGCATGAGCTAATTCATATGAAAGCCTCATCTTATCCAACAGTGTGGAAACCATCTTGCCAGCTTTTTGGGATCTACAATATCCATGCTGTGTAAAGGAAATGCAGATTGATGCAATATGTCAATCACTCTGTTTACAACAATACCATTAGCCTTTGACAAATATCCAACTTTTGATGCTCACTCTTGAACTGCATATCTAACACACAATGCTATATTTGTTTCTTGTGCAGTTACAAATAGCATTTGCAAAGCCTTCTCATTCAAAGCTCCTGCTGTATTTTCCAGCAGTATGCCACATTCCTCATTTGGTTTGTGCATCCCTTCAAGCACCCATGCAGATTCTGTGAGCTGAATCATGTTTGAAAACAGAATAATACCTCCAATCCGAACACTATATTTTGGTGCATACTTCAGTTGAGAGAGACGACCCCATACATCAGCATTGTTGAAAATCCCGTCCATGAGCTCATGTGCCTTTGCTACCTTCTCCTGTATTGGCAGCTTTCGAGCATTAGTACCAGATAGTTCACTTATGGCTACGGCCAGTAATGCATCAAACTTGGTGAAACACAATAACAGGCACTGGCCAAGCCGTGAGCTCCCAAAAATCTTGCAGAAAACGCGCCCACCATTTCTGGTATCACACTCATTGAAAAACATTTCCTTGGAACGTTGGATTGCCCGATTGAATTTATCCATCGGGATACAGTACCTATACAACAAATCAATGACCACTTCCCGTAACTGATCAAGCTGGTACCAGATAGCATGAATTTGTTTTTTGAGAGATGTTGTGTTTGCACGATCAGCAATGAACTCCTTCAGCTGTTGGAATTCGTGTGCGGAACCAGCCTCGAAGCCCCGCGAGTCATGGAAGACGAATTTGTCATTGCTCTGGAAAATCAGCTCATTCTCGATGTCGTGCTCCCCGCGCTAGCGTACATTGGTAAAGACGCGTGTCGAGTACGAGTCCAGTATGTAGTGATACTCACCCCCGTGGATCCCTCGACCTGGGTCAGATCAATCTGGTCGCACGGTTTGGTGGGCCAGTCATATAGACCTCCGGGTTATCGGTAGTGTTACAGATCGAGCGTAGAATGGTGGTCTTGCCAGAGTTCGCCCGCCCAATGATAAGGATCCTGAAGCGGCCAAATTTCTCTCGGATGTTGTCGAAACCGCTGGTTTGGTTTGTCTCCGAGTTCGAGTTCGAGTTCATGTCTGGATTATAAGCCTGAGCGTATTGTCGAAGAAACTGTGAAATGTGAGGGCGAGGGAGGAAGAAAACAAGGCAAAGGCATGTCGATCAATCCCCATCTACTTCCGACGTCCGCTTCCGGCAGTGGCAGTGCATTTCAACACATTCGTCCGAAACATCCGAGTCTCGAGACGGCATGGGCATTGAACGAGCAAGGGCCCCGGGCGGGATTGGTGTGCGATTTCGAGCCTGCCAAAAGTCTTCGTCAGGGGGGCCACCTGACCGCCATGACTAGTAGGTAACTTCCAACTTGCTGCATCCACTGAAGGTGTGGCTGTGTAATACGCGTGGGTAAAAAACAAATACCACATTTCCCTCAACTCATTTGTATGTACCGCGTCTTCCATCCTTCCACGCTGCATCCTGTGGCATTCGTACCCGTCGTGGCTGGATGGGTCTAAGTATACGGTCGATATGACCGACACCGCTCCTTCTAGGCCACCGTAGAACTTGCAGCAACGTACGCCGCCATTATCCTTGCCGACGACGGGCGTCGAATTCACGGTACGTACCCCCGGGCCCCGTGTGCAATTCGCACCAAAAATAATCGTTTCTGCCGCGCCCTATACAGGACAAATTTGCCCGTTTCTTCGATGGATACACTACTCCAACGTCCTTCCCGTTTTCCGTTCAGAATTCGGTCGTCCACCAGCAGGCGATGATGGAATATTTGACGAATTCGAACAGGATGCCATCGCGAGTGTCAGCGTGGCGCAAGTATGTACACCGCGCAAAGCTCAAGAATGGGTGGCTGTCGAATGCATTTCGCGTCGTGATGTGGAATCGAAAACTGCTTATTCGATCTCCCCGTTTATTTTACCGTTGGTACGCGTTATATCCCCCGACTTTCTTGTTTACTTGTTCACAAACGCATCAACAGTCATCTGAGACTGGAGCTGAATTTCGTACAGGAAGCACAACGCGCGTGTCACCGCTCGCTGTATCGCCGCGGAACCACGTCTCGCTGGGGTGTACCCAGAATACTCGTCCAAAAAGGTCCACACCGCCGAGTGGATCGACGGGGTATGCTTGAGAGACCGTGCTGCAATTTAGAGCCTTGTGGGCGAGGACGCTCAGTCCGCGAGCTCCTCGTAAAAGGCGTTCGCTTAAAAGGGTGGCCTTAAGTTAATCATGTAGACGATGATCGAACTCTTCAACGCACAAACATTTAGCTGGAATTGGGTTCACTGCACCCCGCACCCTGGCAACATCATAATCGCCCCGATCCCTCCAACCCTCGGTATCCCCAGTTGGTCTTGCTTGATCACGGACTGTGCGCCCGCGTGCAAGAGGTGTTTAGAAGAGAATACGCGACGCTCTGGAGGGGCCTGCTCGCTGCGGATATGCAATTGAGCGTGTGACGACGTCATGAGACATTGGCACGCTAGACTTCTTTGCAAGCGCGACATTAATAGATGTGCCCGGTGGGACATGGCAAGATGAATGGCGGCGGGTCTGTAGAGCAGTTGAATCAGTATGAACAGAGCATACAGATGAAGGCCAAGTTGGAGAGCTTATGCAGACAAGATGCCCAAGGAAGAGGTGAGCGCTTCCCAACGTGGCAAAACGATGACTGACTGCCACGCGTACCAGGATCGTTCAATGTTGGTGCTCGTGGGTCTTGGACTTAGGAAACAACCAATCGCTTGGCTCGCCCGTGAACCGTATCAAGATTCTGGGCCTCCGCGGCGAATGTCATGCTGGTGCAATGTGCCAACGAGTACCGGCACCATCTCGTGTTTCAGGCCTTCATGCTGTCGGTCGACGTAGCGTTCCAGTCGAGCAAGGTGCGTCAGTTGGTTTGCCGGGTGTTTGGCCGATCGAGTTTCGAGGACGAGCTGGAGCTGGAGCGGTCGATGAGAGGGTCTGCGAAAAGCAGTTGGGAATAGATGTTGAGCCAGGTGTCTTTGACGGGTAGTCATTAGAGTACTCACCTGAACTGCAATATTGCTGGTGCCCTCTAATTAGGCATTCAAACTGCTCCATGACTATTATGTAGCAGAAGCGATTTCCCAATTACTCAATTCGCTTCGTGCTAGCTAGTAGACTATGCGTAGATCAAGTCTTAACATCGCTCAAAACAGCGTCACCTCCATCTCAGACCGCTTTCTCTCGCTGAATCATGCCAAGTCCAACAGCTGGCTGACCGTGCAGTCGCTCCTCCTCGGCGCCGCCAGTGGTGATCAGAGCAAGCACTCAAGTTTCCGTGGGAAAGTTACCGCACCCGGGCTTCTCTCCCGAGACTCATCTGGACGAGTACCCCCGACAGTGCCCTCCCGTTCCCTTCCCCTAGCAGCCTTGCGCCTCTGTCTCGAGCACCAGCGCAAGGTCGAGTTCGTCGTCACCAAATATGCCCACCGGGCCAACGCCATCAACCTTTAGAACCAGAAATCCTTCAGCACCACCTCGACACCCACTTAACACCTCCGTCAAGGATGAGCTCACCAAGACATCGCTCCCCAGCGGCAACTCCCTCTACCATGACACCTCCATCAGCAGTAAATCCAACGAAGAAATATCCCATCTCGTAGGCCAGGTTCTCGTCAGCGCCGTTGTCCCTGTTGCTGTAAGTCCCCGTCTCTCCATTAACCAGCTTTCGAGAGATGTCCTACGCCTCTCCCCAGCCCCGATAAAGATATTCCACGACCTTCTTGAGGATTTGTTCGACCCCGTCACCCTTTGCGCATTCACGGCGCCTGTGCCGGCGACTCCCCACATTCTGGCTATCGCCTCCTCCTCTCCCGCCTCCTCTCCCAACTTTCTTAGGTCTATAGTACCCTCGAGCACGACCTCATCAAGCCCCTTGGTGACTTTGGCCCCGAATAGTTGAAGCCTACCTCATGAGGTGCGCACGTCGCAGCGAACTCCGTATCCGCGTTGATCATGCCACGTGTGGAGGGGGAGTGCGTCCGTTTGACGGGTAGGAGGGGTGAAAAAGGGTGAGAGCAAGCGAGGGAGATCGGACGAGGTCAAGTGAGGGGATAAGAGCGAGCGAGAACGTACGTTCGTGCATGCTTGTCGCAGCAAAGGCAAGGCTGAGGATGAGTGCCTCCGGGCAGGAGGTAGAAATGGGTTCACATGCACATCCGTGCAGACGCTCAGGAGATGCGAGGTGCGAGGGCGAACGAGCGAGACGGTGACGTGCGGTAACTATTGTGCACTCTCATTGAACGAGACGTCTTCGATACGACGAGGAAGGTGACGACGCAGACTTGTATAGTCTAACTCTCCTCATACATGTCTGCTGTGACAGGAGCGTCTGCCAGAAGGAAGCAAAACTGTCAATGATCAAAATCGATGGTCAGTCCAGCACTCTGTGACAGCACATACTTGGTCGCGTTTCTCGTAGACGGAGAGCATCGTGAGCGAGACAGCAACACTGGCAAGTGGAAGACGGCAAGGAGGTGGGGAGGTGGGGACACTGATCAGTAATGTTGTCCGCGGCGGTGTCGGCAGAAGGAAAGCGGAATGACAAATATGTTGTGCCACTGGCACGCGATCTTTGGGACGTGAAGCTTTGATGAAGCTTGAAGACTCTAGGATCAACTAGCCAGCCCTTGGAAACTTACATAAAACACAACTACGCCGTCGCTGTCAAGGACTTCCCGTCGTCACTGCCATGTATCGCCAGTCTGTCGGGTCTACTACGACGGCCACGACGCTCACCTTCGATGCAGCTCTATGCCTTGTCTCTGCGACGCAACGGCGAAATCAACTCACTTCATATATCCACGGGGAGAACGCTTTCCACGAGTAGGCTCGTTCATAATCCGAGTTACATCGCCCTCGCAAGCATTCATCGCAACGTCTGGCGGTTCCTTGGTCATTCTTGGGGACACTCTGAAGGACTCTGCCCCCGTCGAGTTCATGGTTCTTTCGGCATATCTTGATCGGTCATGGAGGCGACACGATCATACACCCACTGAAGATGTATCCGAATCTACAATTCATCTGGGGACAGTGCAAAGTGAAAGAAATCTCGCCTCAAGGAGGCTCAAATGCGCATGTCTTCCCTACGCACGTTTTCTCGATATTGACATTCACCTCCGCTAGACACCAAAGCCTCTTGCCTCGAGAAAGCCGTCTGGGAACTCCGGCACGAACCCGTCACTTTTTGACACGCAGCCAACCTGAAGGAGGACGCTCTCAACAAAAAACCATTAGGTCCTTCGCGACACCATTCACGAACGGGACGAAAAGCTCAGGTGTGTTTAATCAAATCCCCGCTCGCCCCGAAGCGCCTCATTAATAAATATCCTCATAGACAGAAAGATTACGCGTCTCAAAGGACTGTCGAAGATCTGCGTCATGAATTTGCCGCGTCGTGCATGCAGCTCTTCGAATCCCGGCGGACAGCCACGGAGATGGACAACCATCTCCGTGCGCATGAGCAGAGACATCGTTGCGAAGTCCTGTACACCGCGGGTCGCACAATCGACGCGTCCTTGCCCTTGTCGAAATTACCATGGACGAGGAAGCGAGAGCCAACCAGTTAATCATGGACTGACTCGCTGGTATGTTCCATGTCGTGCGACAAAAGGAAGAAATCAATTACTACTGCAATTTACGAACCGATGTGCACCTAAGCTGGAAGAAATCGGCGACGACGCATCGGGCCGGTCAGACCCGTCCTCGGGTCGATCTGTTCTTTGAACAGATCGTCTTCTTTGGGATGCTTGTCTCCACGTACGACGCATACGCCCAATACTTGTACTCTGGTGGCTTGCCATTGGTGGGTGGTGGGCCTGATGGAGGCAAATGAACGGGCAGGTAGGCAGTTCCGTCATACACTGGGTTTATACTGCGTTGGATAGCCATGCTTGCGTGCCTGGTTGGACGGTAGGCGGGGCACTTTGACGGGCGGGGCTAGTGAGGTCAAGTGCATCCAAAGACAGAAAGCAACGCTCGCAAGAAACAGCGACAAACATTCCTAGTTGTACTAGCTTCTGTGAAATCTGTCGCAGGATGCGATACAGATCAATGGTAGCTTGAATCACAGCAACCCCCGACGCAAACCGAGGCGACAGTCCCATTCTCTGCAACGGTCATATATTTTTCCATCAAATCAGACTAGAGCGGATGATGAGCGACTAGGAGAAAGCAAAGGCATTCGACAGGCGATCCGTACACCTTAAATACAAAATGCGTAAAGACCCTCATGACCGAGATTCCGAGAATGGATATAATTTGACGGCGGAAAATGGTCTCTAGGAACCACGAGCCCTGGAATAAGCTGCTGCGGAATCCCTTACCTATCCTGCACCCACGATTCTAAACAATTAGACGGCGCGCGCAACCGCCTACAATGGCATCCCTCTGTGCAATTGTCAACGGAGCGAGCGTGGGCAAGTCGTCTGAAGAAAAACGGACGTGTCATCAGGAATACATATGTGGGCAGCGATTTAGACGCGTGGCCTCACTGCTAGAGATCGTTGATTAATAAATATAGACTGGTTGACATCTATGACTTGCAGTCCTGAGATTGACGAAAAATAGGTTTTTGAGCATGGAAGTGCGGATATGATGATGATGACGAGCAGAGCGCCGTCCGTCACTGAATACACAGCGATGGTCGATCATTAATTATCCCGGCCGGCGATACAGTTTACTGTTGACGCCGTGAGCCTTTTCGCTTTGCATAACGCGTCGTTGATACCTACCTCGAGGGGTACGCAGTTGACGGTATGCCTCACAGCATGCCAGTTTTCCATTCCGGATCAGGAATCGCAAAGCGCTTCCCCCGTCGCTTTCCATGCTCCGTACCTGCGTTCAGCATTTCAGTTACCATCTTGGCATGTATGTACCTACCACTCTTTGAATGCATCAACCTCGTTCCCTCTCTCGCTAAGGCGGAACGGCCGCTTCTGATCGCACGGGTACTGCGCCAGTGCCTGTCGGTCTTAAGCCTATTGAGTCAACCCGAGCGACTGAGGCTGCGTGGGGTTCAGTGATCGTATTCAATATCCGGTGGGCGGATTGTAACTTGTAAGTACTTTGGCACCGGCCTGTAGGGTCTCATACTTGTAATGTCTATCAAAGGTGATGAAAACGAGGCCATTGAAAGCGGGATATTAATGGTGACCTAGAACTTACAAGCGACGACACTGGTAGACTCCCGATCCGACTCAATCTTTCTGATTAAGTGTATTTCTCGAGGCGAAAATCAGTTTGAGGGCGGTGGCAGCAAACGGAATATTCGACGATGGCATAATGCAGGTAGGGAAGCTGGTGGACGCTGGAAGCTTGGTATACGATCTCGTTGTGGGTCGTGGCTGGGACTCCGAGGAGTGGTGTGGGATTCGACGAACTGTGAAGTGAAAATCACGGTCGTTTCACACGGCCCCACCTCGTTTAGCGTCTCGTTAATGCCACTTTAAGTCTTCACATAACTCCGTAGAGGGCAAAATCACGACCCACTCTCACTGGGTATCGCGTTGACGCTCGTCCGTGCTGAGGGTGTGCTCTGAAATGCAGACAGCGTCCGATGCATATATTCCAGTACAGGAGAAACCGTATGGCAGCGGAGGTCTGAGGACCAGGGGTGAGTGGGAAAATGCACATACAATCTCGCCCTGACGTTACATTCACAGTTCGCTCATCATGTGTATCCACATCTATCCAGATACCCATAGCTCGACGCTCTACGTCGTAGGCTTCGCAAAGTCTCTCAAGTCGTACACGCTGAATGTCTCCACGCTCGATTTGCCGACGTCGCTAATGTCAACATACCAGCTAGCATAGCGAACGTTGACCGATTTCCTTGTATTGGGTCCTTCCCGTGTGGGCTCTTGCTCCCCTACAAGCGCTGACGATTTTGGTCCCTCAGGCCTCATTGGTCTGGCTCTCACCTTCGTCGACCGAATCGAAAGCTGCACTGTCTCTCTTCTCGGCCCCGCTCTCACCCTCTCTTAAGGGTAAAATTTCGACTGTTCCCAACGCATCGTACAAGTACATCCAGGATGTCGACCTTTCACGCAATGGCTTGTTCATGGCTTTCCAGGAGAATGGCACAGCGGAGGTCATGGGCTATGAAAGTGGCGGATCGCCAGTGAGAGCGATGTGGAGCTTTGGCGATGTGGTGAGTCGTGTTCTTGGTTTAATTGCGTGGTCGCGTGCTGAGCCAAGCGCACACAGACGCCATCCGCATCCACCACGGGATCCCACTTCGCTGGTGCGCCAAACGAGGGCGGAAAGATGCATATAGGTAGCGTGGCTTGGTCTAACGTTCACAACGTGAGTGCTGTTTTCTTATCTTGAACGCGATTCAAACGAGCGATTCAAACACAGCAAGCGATCCATCAAGTTTTCGAGGCAAATCTAGAAGAGGGCACGGGCAAGACGACAGGCTTTGCATTCCCTTTTGAAACGAAAGAGCATGGAATAATCAAACATGTGCGTGTTCGTTCGTTGTATATATACTTGACATTGAAGCATATATTTATGCAGGTCGCGTTCTTACCCTCTTCTTTCATCTCCACGTCGTCGGACGAAACTCCCCACAAACTTCTCCTTGTCACCTCCACAGGATCTCTCCAACTCTGGGATCGCAACGTGCTTCAGTGGGTACGCGAAAAATCCCTTGCAACCGTACAGACTGTTACCATGATTGAACTCCCCCTTGCAAGAGAGGTGGTGGAAGGTGGCGTAGGAATTGGCGGGAAGAGTGAAAGTTTTGGGAACAAGATCACGAGGCAGATCGGGGATACCAAGGTGCGTTTGGACCAGTCGAACCACGTCGTCAATCGTTGCCCTGACGCTTTCGTGCTTAGAACTTGCCTCACTACCTCGTCCACTTCGCTACGCGATTCGTGACCGGTTCGTATGCTTTGCCATCCTCTCCTATCTCTCCAGCTCCTCCTGCACCATCCGCGCCGACCATACCCCATCTCGTTCCACACCGATCGCCTGCTTCGTCTGCATCACTCGTCTGTGATCCTTTTTCTTTCCGTCAGCTGCTTGTCACTGCGACGGCGCACGGGAAATTGTTTGCACTGGATACTTCGACAGGTACAATTGTATGGAGTCGCATTTTCGGGCTTATTTGGGAAAATAAGGTCGGTGGGAGGATTGTGCCCGTCAGGGCCTTCGTGGTCCGCCGGACTGAGACGGGAGCGGAGGATGGCTCCGCCATTGCGTTGGTCACGCAGAGAGTGGCCGATAACGTACGCGCCTAATACGCGCTGCGTTTTTGCCATTGTTTTCCGTTTAGATTGACTCGGAAGCTGGACAGACATTAGTAGATACTGTCATCTTCCACTTTGACCCACTGACGGGAGAGGACGTTGGTAAGGCAGAAGAAATCGAGGCAGCGATGGTATCAATGAGCTACTTACAAGTGATGAGGTCACTAAGACTAGCCTGCTCAGTCTGAGCTCTGTTCAGCTGCATGTTTGTTCTTCGACTTCTTAAGTAGTTATTTAATACTTGTGGTACCCTTCCATTGATCCCCGACTCCCACGAAGTGGAGGAGCCTCGGTTTTGTCCACCTCAAACACTTCAGCCTCACGGATATCACCAAGTTGATTGCTTGAATCTTTGATGAGGCGGTCCATCCGTCACTCCCGACAACCATCCTGACATGCCCGCTGGATACAACAACCTCGGGAGCTCGTTGTGTCATCACTTCGAACGCCTTGGTGACCTCACGGATATCAACAGGTCAATTCCAATGTATGAGCAAGCGGTCTGCCTCACTCCCAACGGGCATCCCACGAAGCTGACTTGGTTAAATAACCTCGGACACCCACTACGTCTTCGTTTCGACAGCCTAGGTGACCTCACAGACATCGATAGGTCCATTTTGATGCATGATGCAGCGCTCTGGCTCACTTCCGAGGATGATCTTGTAGACATCGACAATTCAAATTTTTATGTTTGAGCAGGCAATTGGTGCCACACTCGATGGCCATCCTGATAGGCCAAGTCGGTGGCCAGGGTAACCTTGGTAGCGCATTCTTGGCGCGTTTCAAGCGATCTCGTCGAAAGAATTTGAAATTTGAAAATTAATCCAGGATCCGCCAATGAATTGGGAGGAGGGAGGCATGGTGAGAGCAGTGAGAGTAAAAAGCATATATGAAGTATTCAGGATATCTTCTCCGACTAACTGATCACCACTACTACTATCAATCTACTGGGTACTTCTCATGCTGTATAATACTGCCTTGTTCTTCTTCTTTACAATTTCAAAATTCCTTATTATCTTCACCTCATGTTCAGAAAAGCCAGGAACCATGATACTGTGACCAAGACCCTGGCCGATTCAACCCAGTCAATCCTCAAAGTGATTACACTACAATCAACCAACCAACCAAACCCAGCTCACTGCACGTCAGAAAGACTCCAGACCCGAGGATGAACACGAAAACGAGACTAAGATCGAGACTCCCACGGACACGGATGTGATCCCTTGCTCGAACTCTCCCCTCAAGCTCCCTCAACATCGCCACACCCACATCTGTCGTCATCTCATCTGCCCCTGCCCATCCCTTCCTGAGTCCTGACTCAGTCTCTGTGCAGGTCTCCCACCACGCTCTGCCTCCTCCATCCGATCCAAAATCCTTAACACAACCTCCACACTGCTGTGCTGCGCATATCCCCATGCAACCATACTGATGAGCATAGGTTTGACCCCGAGCTCCATCATATCCCGCAACAACCTGTGCTGCCTTGGCAGGTCCACACCCTTGTCCACACCCCAGGTGTGACCATGAGGACACAAACAGAGAGAAATGCGCAGTGTCAAATGCTTCTGTGGGGATCTGCACCTGTACATGTGTCCCCGCTCCCCGGGCTGCCTGTTCTGGATCAGCACCCTTGTCCCACCCCATGGTCCCCACCTGTCAACTCCATCGAACGAGTGACAACAGGAGTGCATATGCCACTCCTGCTCGTCCCTAGTCAACAGCGCCAGGATTGCATCCCACACGAGTGCTGTATGATATGCACTCAGGCACAATCTCCCATTCATTGCCAGAGGCACCGGATGCGACGACCCCTATGCAACTGGGAGGGAGAGTTGTGTTGAAATTGTAGTATGTTATACATTACACTACTACATTTCTATGATTGGCATAAGCCATATCTATTACGCTATCTAAAGTATAGTAATGCTAAGTACATCTTGAAGATAAGATTATATCTTATCTTATCTAACTAGATTAGATATACAAGATAAGAGTACTATATGCTATTGGTCGAAAGACCTGCTTACTGATCAGCTGACTGATCAAGACTCATATTGACTCACATATTGTACATATGACTCATACTATATACATGTGACTCATACAATGTACATGTGACTCATACAATATACAACTGACTCATATCTAGTCAATCTGACTAGAATATGACTATGCTTACATATCATGTACAAGAGTCTGTTATGCTATTGGCTACATACTCTTAGTAATATATATTAGATAATCATTGTATCTAGTATATATAGCTCATCCTTAGAGCTCATAATATAAAAAAGGAGCTTTTCACCTATATTTCCCTTCACTCCTATAAAGGAGTTTTACCTGTCTTTTCTACCTCTCAACAGAACAAGATCCATGAGACTTATCCTTATATAAAGATCTCATCTTATGTCTCTTACTGATATTCTGTTACTTGACAGATACTTGAGACATCAGTTGCTGTACTTACTATCTATTAACATTACAGACAACTTACCATTATGGACAGAGATCCTAATGAGAATGATTGTCCATATCCTCGATCATTACAAGCTTTATTAAGCTGTATCTATAAGCTAATAGACTATGTCTATTACCTAATAGAGTGTACATGCACTTATGTTTGTACATTAGAGACTGAATAAATCTCTTACCTATTACTTTGTAATAGAGATTACCTAATGTTCTTTATCAAGAACATATAGAGATTACCTATCTTCGATAGAGATACCTATCATATAATGATAGAGATATTACTTCATTTAATATCGTCTTTCAGTCGTTATTAAGATCAGAGATAGTTATACTATTTCTATATAGCTTATGCTATATAAGAATTCCTATGACTAGACCTCTAGGAGTTAGTTGATGATTCATAGTATTAATGATGTACTACTTATCATACTTCCTATCACTAATGTGATAGAGACTAACATAAGTCTAACTATAGAGAATAACTGATATCATAGAGATTGTACTGACTAAGCTTCCTCTAACCCCATTCCTCATACCTCATTCGATCCCTCACTCCTCATTCCTCATTGGAGCTTCTCCCACTCATTAGTCATTCTATGGTACAATTTCTATAAGTTGGATGATGAGCCAAGGGTGCCATTGCCATCTGGCTTACAATCGTGGTTCCCGGAGCCTTCATTTGTGATTCCGCCACCGCCACCTGTCAATCCTCCTCCTGTGGTACAAACTGCGACAACGAGTCAATGACTGGGAATGGGCATGCTAATCCCAATGTGACAGAGTCGTCAGTACCACCTTTTTGGTACGGTCAAGGTGCAACGCAAGAGCATGCAGATAAGTCTACAACCTATGTTTTCACCAACACTGCCTGCACTGTTTGGTGAAGATGATGAGGACGGGGAGGGGACTGTGCCATGGAGTCGGGCGTTTTCGATGAAGGAGGAAGGGGATTGTGCTCGAGCGAGGAGGCATGGTGGTGGTAGTAAAAAGCTGGAGTCCAAACACGAGGATGTGTGGGCTGATTCAAGTGAGGAGGATGAGGCATATGGGTGTGTGAGGCAGTTGTTGAGTCAGAGTCTGGACATAGTGGGGGTAATATCCGTACACATGTGGCGAGAGGATGAGAGGATGAGTTGATTATTTTGATTATTATATAGGTTTTGTGTCTGTGATTTTTGTTTCTCTAGCGGTATTCAGTATTTGAGTTTCTGGTTTTTCTTCCTTATGGTTTTATACTACTACGCTTGGCAGTTGAATTTGTTTCAGTATCACTATATATTCTGCAAAGAGCAATGTACCAGTACAACATGTATGAGGGACCAAGTATCATAACCAAGAGACTGCACAAGCCAATCATTTCCAACAAGATACCCAGGACTCTCCAAACAAGGATTGATCAATGGAAAGTTGGCAAGTTCTGTCAGGAGTTATCATCAAAGAATGGTAAGGACAGTAAGCAAGCTTCCTATTCCAAGGTGCAATCCAACCAAAGCAGCCACCATTAAAAGATTTGATCCAACCATCTTTTTCATTTAAATCACCATGGGAGAGAAGACCTTCTACACTCCACACTGTACATGTGATAGTGTCATCCCATGACCCAGAGACAATGTGGGTTCCATCTTGTGAATAGGCCACAGAAATGACTCCATATGTGTGTCCCTAACATGGACCTGCCACAATGGCACCATTGGTTGCATTCCAAACCTTTATGGTGTTGTCATCTGAGCCAGAGACAATGCAAGTTCCATCAGGCAGATAAGCAACAGAGTAAACTGAACCTGTGTGTCCCTCAAGTGGACTTGCCACAAGCTGACAATTGATTGCATTCCAAACCTGAATGGTCTTGTCCCAAGAGCCAGAGACAATGCAAGTTCCATCAGGTGAATAAGCAACAGAGGTGACTGTATCTATGTGTCCCTCAAATGGACCTGCCACAAGCTGACCATTGGTTGCATTCCAAACCCTGATAGTTGCATCATTTGAGCCAGAGACAATGCAAGTTCCATCAGGTGAATAAGCAACAGAGGTGACTGTATCTGTGTGTCCCTCAAATGGACCTGCCACAAGTTGACCACTGGTTGCATTCAAAACCCTAATGGTCTCATCCTTTGAGCCAGAGACAATAAAAGTTCCATCAGGTGAATAGGCAACAGAGGATACTGATTGTGTGTGTCCCTCAAATGGACCTGCCACAAGTTGACAACTGGTTGCATCCCAAACCCTAACAGTCTTGTCATCTGAGCCAGAGACAATGTGAGTCCCATCAGGTGAATAGGCAATAGATGTGATCCTATCTTGATGACCTGAAATGACATGAACCTCAGCTGGCCAATTTGCAGGATGTCCAGAGGTGATGGATGCATGTTTCTGCAGGTGATTAGACCAGAGTACACAGAGTGGAGAGCCAGAGGGGGTTTGAGGCATGGCAGAAAGGTATATATGGCAAGTGGATTCTCAAGACAGGAGCAAATACTTGGATGAATTGATATGCCTCTGATGCTATCACACCAATTTCATGGTCCTGTGATTGTTACATTTAATATTGATCACAAATTGTCATAGGTCATCTCACCTTTGCCCACTTTGACAGGCTGTGGCAGGCCTCTATGGCAGATGAGAATCATAAGATCATTGCCTGTGGTGAGATGACTGAGAGAAAACTGATGGCTTCAAGCCAGTAGGGAAGGAAATTCTGGAAGAAAGATGCAGTCTCATGCCACACATCTTGGTCAGGGGTAGAGTTTCACAGATGAAATACACAGTATTGACAAGAGTATGCCAACTGAGGGGGGATGGCTGCATTTACTCAATCTGGCAGATCAGGAATAGTAGAGTTGAACTGTCAAGAGTCCTTGAGATCACAAATGTTGAAGTGAAGCTTCTCTTGCATGCATGCAATCAGAGCTTGGGCAAGGGAAAGAGAGTGATGGGATTGAATGACAACATGAAAGATGGAACTCTGAGCTCCATCCAACAAGTAGTCACGGAATGATGTGTGGAGTGGTCGGATGGGCTGCTCTTCATCATATACCCCATCCAACAACGAGCCCATGGGTTTGATGATACCCCGAAAGTTCCACTCTTCTTTTGCCTCGAACAACAAAGAAAGGGACATCAATGAGAGTGGCTCCTTCAATGCCAACACAATGGCCATCACATTTCGGAACGACTGCCGAGCCTCATTCAATGTAAATAGTTGTCCTAGAATGGTATCATATAGGATATCTAGAGGGCAGCCACCATTGTTTTCCTGCTCCAAAATGATTTTCAGCCGCCATGATGGGTGGACTCCAGTACTAGAGCCCTCTCCTGTAATAAATCTACAAGCAGCAGATGCCCACTGGAAGAGATGTTGTGAACAGTGGTCGAGCAGTTGACACCACTCTTGCTGAGGCCAGGCAGTTTCTAGTGCAGTAAGATGAAGCGAATCATGGATGAACGTCCTAAGGTCTTCATCAACATCATTGTCAGGAATCTCTGTCATTTGCTTATGGACCAAATTTAAGCCTGACGAGGCAAACATGGTCAAGATATCATCCTCGGGTCGAGCAGTGATCAAGAAGTGAAGGTTGGTCGGAAGGGTGTTATCGGAAATTTGCTTAGACATCGCTTTTAGCAGTGGCCAGCGATCGATTGGACGGCCACTTTCGTCGAGGGCGTCTATGACGACCACCAACGGCCCGATGGGGTCAAGACCCTCAAAAGGTTTGATGATGAGTTGTTGGATCTGCTCGGTCGGTGATTCGGATGTGCAAAGCGATCGGTCGCCTTTCACGACATCCCAAAGAGCAGACTTGTACTGCGGATCGCGATCAGACAAGTTCCGTGCTATAGTGCTGAACAGATTTTCGGGATTCCGCCTCGCGACATCGGTGCTGGAGAAACAATACGACGAGCCCAGTCGCTTTTGCTCGTCGTACAGTCGAGCGATGGTGTGAGCCACTGCAGACTTGCCCGATCCAGCCACGCCAGTGAGCAAGCACACTCTTGGGGCATCCTTGTCGGGTTTGTTGAGGATATCACAAATATCGCGAAGCAAGGCCACGCGCGTCCCGGGAAGGCATCTCTTTTCCGGCATATATCTGGCACCGAATGCGTATGGTATGTCGTTCAGGTCTATGGCTTTCGCTGTATTCGAGGTTCATGAATACTCACCCAGCAGTCCGTTAAAAAGGTCGGACTCACCGGTATGATCCACGATATCCATCATACGAAAGACCATGATACCCGTGTGCACCGTCACACCTTCCAGGAATGCGGTCTTGAGTTCTTCTAACTTGGTCCCGTAATCCCCGATCCTTGCATCTATATCAGAGAACGTGTATTTTATCATCCGAACCCCTGCAACCAGAGTTCAGAAAAAAGAAAGGCGGGTTCGACGACGACTAACCAAATTTCTTTCGTTGGGCATATTCAATGACGAAGTATCCACACTCCGTCACTTGCTGTATGAGCAGCATGATAGGCTTCTTGTGTGCCTCGATCGCCTTCAAAGGTTCGGCGTTGTCGACGAAGTCGAAGGCGTCACTCATCATGGCCGCCAAGCGAACGACCATCGCGATTCTTCTGGTCTACCAACACCTGTGTGTCGCGCCGCGATCAATTAGCGACAGGGATATGATCGACAGAGAAACATACTCGGCTCGCGGCGGATATAACAGACCAAGCAAGCGACGCGTAGGGATGAACCTGTCTTGGATTGAGATCACGGGAGCGTCGAGAGACCAGACATCAAAATACCTCGGCAATGCTGGCCACGATCTTGTTGAATACTTCGATCTTTTTCGACAAAGTACCCCACGTATTGTCGAGTGCTTCTATTCCATTCACAACCTTTGAGCCAACGTCGACCACCGAGGATAGTACGGCAACCGCTGCGGGTGTAGAACTTACCGAGTGGGTCGATGGCTCTGGTCGCATCGGTGACTACTTGTTTAGCTTGGCGTTTGTCCGCGTCGGAGTAAACGTCGACCAAGCCCGATGCACTGCCGGGCCACTGTGGGTGTGGAACGAGGAGCGTCGATCTCCACTGCTTGTTTCGCTTGGCGTTTGTGGGCGTTAGAGCCAATGTCGACCGCCGAGGATGATACGCCCCCAGAAGTGGGCGTGGAACCAAATGTGTCGATCGCTGCGATCTCCTCTGTGACTGCTTGTTTACCTTGGCTTTTGTCTGCGTTGGAGTCAACGTCGACCGTGCAGCCGGGTACGCCGCCAGCTGTGGGCGTGGAACCAAGTGTGTCAGCTGCTGCGGTCTCCTCGGTTACTGCTTGAACGGCCAACGCAAATTTGATGGTGATGTCCGAAAGGTGGGAACCATTGGAAGTGTCCGTTAAGCGTGGAAGACGCTCCTGGAAGACTGATTGGAAAGATCGCATCAGCAGAACGGACGGCAAAGAAAATCTTTCATACCATTGTCCGCAGTGAGTTTGCTGAGAATGCTACTGATGGTCTCATAGAGGCGTCCGACCAGTTCCCGCGGTCGAATGCGATGGTTTCGGTACACTTCAGCAACAAGGACGGAGTCGTCGTTGCCGTCACTGAGAGAATTCAGTTTGCTGGGATCGAAGAACGAAGATGTACGCACAGAAGGAAATTGTCGACCCAAGTGGTACAGTTCTTTTTCTCTTTTGCTTTCTTCGTCACCTGCGATCTATCGCCTATGGAGAATTTGACTTGATATTGCCTCGAGAGAAGACATTTTTGCTGCCCGACAGAGCGAAGTTCAAGTGACCCAACGTGACTGTGATACGAAGGAGTACATAGACATACATGGTTGGATTCATGGCTGTAAATTCTGGTTTGCGTGAGTCTGCTGAGTATACGGAGGTGAGGTGGTGGATGGACTTTCGTTCAAGCCATGAGGCAACGGCGAGGTGACACACGGGCCACGGCGGCCCGTCGACACTGCCACATAATTCATACAACAAATCCACCCGCGACCCCCACCGCTCCTCGTACACCCTCGACATCTCCCCACCCACCCTTCCTCCAACGCCAACACCAAACTCGCACATGCCCTAGCCGAGCTCCAAGTCTGCGAAGCCCACCTCGTCACCAAGGAAGGTAAGCACAACGCTCCACGGATCGCAGTCGCACATTGATGGACTCGGATGTCGTGCCCTCATGGACCTGCGCAACTGTCTAGGCCGAGATGGTGAAACGGAGGCTCAGGGCTCTCTAGGCCTTATGTCAGAGCGATAGTCAGAACGACGGGAGGCTGGGCGCTGACTCGGGTGCCACGTATATGCTTCCCTTTTGTTTGTGCTGACACTCACTTTACCCCCTTCTAGTTTCGACGCCTCCGCCGCGCCAAACCCACATTGGAATTACCCTTCGGACAGCTCCTCCCTCACCCCATCGCAGAGCGCCTCCCACTCCACCGAGGCAAGTCCAGATTCGATCCTAAGCCCGAACTCGAACCCCCTTGTGTCGAAAACAGCCTCGACGTCTTCGCCTGCACCCTTACTCAGGCGCAGAAGCACCAGGTACGCGTCTACTGATCCTCCAATCAAGTGCGCCAAATGTTGCTAACCCTTTACTTAACGATATCTGATAAGCCCGCTCAGTCTCGACACGTGCACATCATGCCCGCCCAATCCCCCTCTTCAATGTCATCGCCTCACCTGCTTAGGAACGGAAGGACGGTGTGAGGCTGTCCGAAAATTTGCAGAAAGTAGAACGTGCCAGTGAGAAACGACGTAATGCAAAACTCGGTGCGAAATGAAATGTGCAAACAGCAGGACATGTAGCTATCATGTCCAATTGCTTTCTGTACACGTCAATAAACCATATTGGATCGGTTAATAAGAATCAGGTTCCTTCCACCATCGTTGAGAATGTGATACGTATGCATGGAGTGTGTGTTACACTGACAAGTATTGGGTATGTTTTGACAGCACTCGGATGTCGTTCGAAGGGTAGTAGGATGCAGTCATGATAAAGAAAATTGTCCGGTAACTAATCCAAAGCTAACAATGCACGACTACTGAACGTTGACCATACGAATGCAGTTCATCAGATCCGTCCACGGCGTCTCCTTCCGAATCTGAACCTTGATGAAGCTGTCTGTCGCGATGCGTCTATACTGAATGCGCCCCTGCGAGGCAAGCAAGATCGCACCGAACGGCTGCCTGAGTCGAACGGCGAGCCGCATCGCACGCACGGGCAGATCAAACAGAGGAACATCACCCTCAAAATCTTCGTCGATTAGAAGGCTTATCCAAGGATGGACGAGAACCAGATGTTGCGTCGCCAGCGAGTCGTCTTTAGTCTCGATCCGTACATCACCGGGAAGTGAGGTAGTGGCGTGATAAACGTAGAGGCCGGGATCGGATTCGGGTGTGGGGAGATGATGGAGGATATCAGTGAGGCGGAAAACAAGCCCTGGAAGCATCAAACCAGAAATGATGGACAATGGGGGGAGATCATGAAGCCGTCCGTACAATCGATCGACCAGGGAAAAATCAGAAAGACTTGACTGCAACTCGATAACCATCCGATCCATCTCGACAGTCTCGACAGGTTGTGGAACATGTGGCAGAACGACTTGGTCATAAGCAGTGAGATCGGACGGGAGGTAGCTGTGATTAATACCAGTATTCCCGGTCCAGGCAAGAATGGTGACGTTGCCCGAACGCGTGAGGATATGATCCAAGAGTCGTCCGACTGCTTGTCTACCCTCTCGTCATCTAGGTAATGTGCGCAAAACGGGCTCACCACGGATTCGTGGGTCAGGTAAATCCTCCATGCCCGACAGCATCATCCCGAACGCTCCGGGTGCCTCCTTGTAACGACCCATGCTATGAGCGTGTTTATTTTTGGTAGCCTAATCGTACCGTCAGTGCTGTCGATATGGCGCGATGCATAAACCAATACATACCTTGGTAACATTCATGAGTTCATCCTCCAACAGGCCAAGTCGCACCTTGCAGCATTTGACTATGATGTCTTCCGGGTCAAGCGAGAGTGCGCTCGAGTAGGAGCCGATAGCCGCATCGTAATTCTTCGAGTCCATTGCCGCATCACCCCCTTTTACCAGCTTCTCGACGCAGCGTCGTCGAAAATCTTGGGAGATTTTCAGCCAATTCTCAGCGTCCTTATTGCAGTCACTCACCCTGCTCCCATTGCGATGGTTGATCTGAAGCACTCGTCTCCTGCGATAGCTCATCCTTGATCTTTCCGAAACATTCGACCGCTTCAGTGACTCGACCGTCAACTTCGAGAACCACGCAGATCGCCCGGTAAACATGAAACTTTGGCAGCTTGAACTGAATGCCACTTTCGTCGAGGGCATCAGGTGAATAGGCAACAGAGGTGACTGATACTGTGTGTCCCTCAAATCCCTTGCTCCTTGCGTGCCTGCTTACCCCGCGGACCCCTGACGATCGACAACAGCGTCTTGCGCAGGACGCCGACCAAGTGAAAGTGGTGTGCGAACACAAAAAGGATGTGCACGAATTCGCGGCGGGAGGCGGGAGGCGAGGGAGCGGAGGAGGGCTTGGTATGAGGTTATGAAGCTGTAGAGGGCGTGAGGGGACGGCGGCATGGGTGATCGCATGGCGGTGCCGAAGGTGGACTGCCAGCGCCGCGATGTCCTCAGCGTGTTTTGTAGGGGTCATTTTACGTTCGATGCTGACGCGATGGCTGGTGGTATCTTGCACATTCCATGAAGGATACGCTGCCTGAGTCCGGTCGATAGCCGTTTGTCGATCTAGGGCGTGTTTGGCGACCATGTTAAGCGTGAAATCAGGTATGCGGATTCCACGCGACCGTGCGATCGAGATCAGAACGAGAGCTGCATCGTCCTTTCCCCCAAGAGCGAACGTTCTGATGGCGAGGCTGTATGCGCCAGCGAGTAAGTCCGACGGAGGATCCATGCCCTTCTTCGAGTCTTGTCGATCATGTTCGTCACATCCCTCATCGTCCGTCTCCGTCGTCGCGTCGTCGCTCGACGACCACACAAAGGCAGCGACCATCGGGAAAGATTGATATTTGAGCTTGAGAAGAGGTTTTGGTTTCTCCTCTTCTTCCTCGACGACAAGGTCTATATCCGTCACATCAGGTAAGAGATCATTGTCATCTGAAACCACGGCATCTTCATCATCCGCGACAGGTCTTGATTTCGTCAAATTTATCAATCACCGACCGGATCTTGTGCAAGCAATTCGACTTACAAAACTTCGGAAGATCCGCCATCCGTTTCAGCAGATGGAGAACTCATAGTGACATCTTGGTGCACATCCACTTCATTGTCGTCATCGTCTTCCCGATATGCATCAGCGACGGCGCGACAGCGCCTTCGTACCGGGCGAGGCTCTCTTGGGATGAGATCAGCATCATTCATGTCATCTTCACTGTCCTCGGCGGACCATTATTCTTCATCAAGATGGCTTTCGGCCCTGTTCTTTCCTTTATTAGTCTTGAAATGTTTGCGCTTGCTTTCCGTGGCGGACACTCGGGTCCTCGATCTCTTCTTTTGAGGATTCTGATCTGCAGGCCGCGAAGATGCAGACCCATGCCAGCAGCGTCCAACAATGCGTTCGACGCGTTCGACACGGTCATCGAATGTATCTGCCCGTCCGTCTCCACCATGGACCCACAGTACACGGACGACACCGCAGCATGTTCCAACGCAGCGGCAACCGAACTGATCACCAAAGATGAACACATGCCCACGATTGATTGACTATTCCCTCACCTTTCCACAGAAATTCAATGGTTGGCGACCGCATAGGCACGCTCCGGAAGTGCGTTGACTTTCACTCCGCCGCGCACAAGATCAATCGCTTGCGTCGTGCCCAAGAGGTTCTTGATTTCGGCATTTCTGAACAGTTCTTTCTCCATGGACAGTAGAGCTTTGTCAGAATGCTCTGCGGCAATGACATTTCACCCGAGTGAATCTAGTATGTCTGGTGCGTATCCCGCCAGACACTGGAAATTCTTGTATAACGGAGAACCTCGCGCCTGGGAAACGCTTGTCGATAAAAGCAGACAGTATGACATGCATGCAGGACTGACCAGATGAGCACTAAATGTATTATTCTCAATAGCGACAAGTAACTTTGCTAGTATGCCAATACTCTGGATGTAGTGGTCAGCACAGTAGCTGATCGAGCGCTTGGGGCTCACCGTCTGAGGGGGAGGCAAGCTAGAGTGTCCGCCGGGTGTTGCAACTTCGATCTTCAAATTAACGGAACCTTTCTCTGCGATGCATGGAGTAGCGATGACTTGTCCGTACTGCTCTCCGTATCCGTCTGCAAACCTGTTTCAACAGACTGCAACTCCAATCAAGTTGTGCTCCTTACCCCCTTCGTCAACCAACACGGCATATCCATTTTCGCCAAACATCTCCACCAGCTCTGGGGCCAGGAGTTGCGCACCCCTACGGGACGTCAATATTAAGCCAAGCCTACACATGTTTCGCCTTACGTATTCTCCGCGGGACTCTTCGTCGAAGCCCAATGCAACCGTTCGGGTTGGTTCATAGCCGTTCTCTAACATTGTTTCCACCGCCGACCTGTTTTGCCCCATAACGTTGAGTGGAGCAATCACGAAGCAAGCTTACAGTATGCCGAAGTCCACTCTTGTCGTCTACAGAACCTCGGCCCCAGATCATTTTACCTGTGGATGACAGCTATCAGTGATCCGATGCAGAGGAATGGGTCATAACAAACCATCAAAGTGGCCAGAGAAAGGGGGGTAGGTCCAATCAGCATACGTGGCGGGCTCCACGGGCATGACTGCGCCGAAAAATGATGATGCCGCTCTGCCTCCACGGTAGAGTACGTGGGTGGACCCATCACATCGTCCACGATCCTCCCGAGTTCGACCTCGATCTCGTCCGACCTCGTCGTCGTGAGCGTGTTCATCACCCGTACATGCTCGTCGTGTGGAGGGGTACCAGTGGCTGTGAACGCCGGAGCGGCCCCCATGGGTGCATCCGACGGCGTCTCGTAATTGGTATACCCGCGCTGCGGTGGTGCAGCCAGTGGGTGCGGTGCGAGGTCGAGGTCGTCCTCGCCATCGAGCAAGTTGGCGTGTGCGTATACGCTTGATTTTGCTTGCGCGTGATACGGTCAATCAAGTCGAGTTGCTTAAGCGTTTTCGGCGGGCGCAAAAGGCGAAAGTGAGGATGATGATGAGTGCAGCGGCGCCGGCTGCGGAGCCACCGATGATGGCGCTGCGTTCGCTGGAAGACGAGGTGCATCAGCAAACTCACCCCCCTCTGGGCAGACCTGGCCAGTCTGGGCCAGGTTGGGACAGGGCTCTAGCTCCCCCAGCTCCTCTAGCAAGGTACCTAACTGGCTAGAGCTGTCCAGAGTTGTCACA
>JBBPNG010000167.1:0-35837 GCA_038091095.1 Leccinum incarnatum
GAAAAGCCTTCACCACGCACCGCGTGACGCCAGCAGTCTCACCGTTCGGGCGTGCATACTTTGCTTCGACAGGCATGCCATACCAAACCGCGCGGGGCTCTCTGGACTTCCAGTCGACATCCGAAATAGTGAAGCATTCAGATGGGATTCGGAACACGGTGATCTCGTCGGTGCGGTGGCTGGGACTCATCGTGGTTTACGAGGTTCGACGCGAAAAACGGGTGGGTAAATAGACCTCTTCGTCACCGCACACACCCCATTTGGCCTTTTCTCGAACCCGGAGTCAGTTGTTCCCTTTCAAATTCGGTCGCACAAGGAACACGAGGACCGTTTTCTCTTTGGACACCGAGCACGGAGCTTCAACTGCTCTCTTCTTCATGGTACATGTCCCATCGTCAGATGGGCCTACAGGTCCGAGTCATCGGAGCGTGTCCCGTGATTGATATCACTCGGTCGAGGGCTAGTACGAGTTGCAGGTCCCTTCGTCAGAAGGGGTCCTCTGGTCTGAGTCATCGGAACCTTTGCTCCAAGTACTTCCAGTCCCTGTGCGAGCGAGGGGGCAGTCGCCTGCCGCGTCGAATCTACTATGCAGGAAGGGGTCGCTAGAAGAGAAAAAGGAACAGTGAAAAGAACAACGAGCAGCCGTTCGTCGATTATGTGTTTTGAAAAAACTAATTGCATTGCATGAAAACTAAGAGAAAGAACAATGACTTTCATTTTCACGCGTACGAACTAAGCAGGCGTGATGGTATTTTGGCGACAAACATCGCTTGGGACGAGTACTACAAGACGACACAAAAACAAAACGGACATCTACCGACGCTCCTTCGTCACTCTCACGAAGCTGTCGAGCAAATGGGCGGAAGGAGGGTACGTATGCCAGAACACGTTGGGCAACTCGGAACACAGACGAGGGACGAGAGTAGAAACTTCCTCATACTTGAGCTTGCACGACTTCCACCCACACAGAGAACATTGGCACCGCATGGCACCTTTCTCCTGGTGACGGAAGGTGAACTCAGACGGCAAGACGTCCTTGCAATCGTCGCCGCAGGACTTGAATTGCACACCCCATGCGTTGAAGAGGGGGACTTCAGTCACCACTTGCCGGCAAACGATTTCTTGTCCGCCTCGTTCTTTGAAGATAAAAACCAACGGAGACGATTCGAGAACGGCAGGCGCGCTCTTGATCGCCGTCGTCAGCGCAGTCCAAAGACTTGGCGCAAACGCACTGCTCGACTCCGCTGGGTTGTCGACGGCCACGGCTCGCAGCAAGTTGGAAAGGAACGTGCGTGCGTGTGCAAGCACTACGGAAGGACCTTTGAAAACGACGACAAAGTCGAATATACCTCTGTGAAAGAAAGTTGATCAGTAACCCGTGACTGAAATTTCAGTTGAATGTCGGTTCACTCACCGTTCCACGAGATTGACTGCTTCCTCCTTGCGCGAGGGCACGCTCACCGTTGGGCCTTCTGCCAGGACGAGCAGCCCCCTCCAACCTCCACGAGAGGAAGCCCCTTGTTGGAAGAAGTTTTCGGGCTGCAGGCGTTCAGCACCGCAGGCCGTGGCGCTTGCATTGGCCATGGCCTCGAGCATCTCGCCGCCGAGGAAAGAAGAGACGAGGTCGGGAAGCGTCGAGTATCTGGGTTTTCCTTCTTCGTTGCCATAGAACATGGCGCCGGTGGTGAGGCTGGACTTGGTTTCCAGCAGGAGGAACGTGTTGGCTGGGTAGCCGGAGTCGATGGTTCTCTGGAGGAACGTCGCCGTGTGCTGCAACTTTGCAGCTGCTTCCCTGTTGCCCCCAACCTTCAAGTTGAACGGGGAAACTTTCAACTAGAATTGGCTGTGATCAGACGATTGCAATAAGATTTTAAGCCAACAACACTCACACATTGGGGCTGCGCAGCGAATTCGATGCGCAGGTCGACCTCCAGCGACCGAAGGAAATAGTCCTCGACTTCCTCTTGCGGTGCAGCGTGCAGGAAGACGAGGGGCCAGGTGATCTTGGAGTGCGTTCGCCCTCCATAACCACAAAATCCATACTGTGTGGTGGGTCAGCGACTGCGCATGTCTAAGAGTCACAAAGGATTACTTACCTGCTTCGTCAAACTCTGTCTTGCGCAGTGAGGACAGACGAAGTTTGCACTCGATCCTGAAAGGAACAAGACGCAACCTCGTGCCGACTTCTTCGGCTGCTCACAAACGAGCGCACGGCATTTGGTGCAAGTGCGCAGGACCTTTGCCTTGTGACTGCAGAAATTGCAGTACTGGCTGTCTGGGACCAGCAGTACTGCGATCTCTGGAATCGCCACGTCTATGACTTCTGTTAGTTCTATTCAGAAGCAGAATCTGCCGACTCACCTTCCGCCATCTCCACTTCTAGCTCGATGGTCTGGACATCGTTCGCAGGGTTGCGAATCTCATCGCAAGGCCCGGCCTTACTCAGTCCGTGTGCCACAGCAGCTCTGTGGGCGTCGTTGAATTTTTTAATCTTGGCCGAAGGCATGGAGTAGTGGTGGTGGTGGTGGTTGGTGAAAGGATTAGTTAGATTGTTGTGGTTTGATCACTCCCCCTGAAATATATGTGCAGAATTTTCCCACGTCTTCAACCTCCGACCTATAGGTCCACACAAAGACAATAAAAATTGTGTTGCAGTGTGGAAAGTGATTGTTACTCTCACTGAGGCGACTCCACCGCATGAACGCTTTTAGGCTGACGGGCAACCTGTTATTATTGTAGGCGACTACGTTTTCGAATAGTATTTCCTCCGCATATTTAGAAGGGGATAAGAAGTCCGGATCCTCGAGTCTACATAAACGAGGATTTGAATGAGACTTTGTCACCTTCGTTGCGACGCCAATTGTGTAAACACATTGCTAAAATGTCGAATCATGCGCCACTGGTCGTTCTGGGATGCCCTCCCCACTTCAATGGCACAACCATGCGTTCCCACAACGTTCATTTCATTTTTGTCTTACTTCCGTTGGTAACAGAAGCATTATAAGTTTCTGGATATTTTTTTTTCTTTCCTCGGCGTCCAATGAATGGCACAACGTTCATTTCATTTTTGTCTTACTTCCGTTGCTAACGGAAGCATTATAAGTCTTTGGATAGTTTTTTTTTTTTCCCTTGCTCGGCACACACGGCGTCCAATGTCTTGGACGCGATGGTCAACTTATCAGCTGACCACGCGCTGCAGCGCAAGCTCCGTTTTATCATTGACTCGTCCATTGAGAGCATGAGCCAACCTGTGCTGCAACAAACGTCCTCGGCCGAACTCGTGCGAGTGGACCTACCCACCCTGGTGAACACCAGAGCAAGTGGACGGCGTGCTGTGATGGATACCGCACGAGGACGATGAACACGACACCCAGATAGCCTGGGCGCAGCAGAAGCCTTAACAGGCGACAGCGCGACATCGACCTCCACAGAATATAATACCAGTACACGCTCCGATGACTCGGACGTGGCCCGTCTGGCGATGGGACGTGTACTGGGAAAGAAAGCAAGGTTGGTGTTGTAAGACTCCGCTCATTTTTGAATACCCGCCGATGAGTGACAAATATTCACAAACAAACTTATTTTATTTATCTCGGCCAAAGGTTTCGGCATCATTACACTTACCACGATGTCTCGCAAGCATCGCACCCAGGCAATCAACGTTTTCCAAATCTCTTCTGAAAGCTTCAAGATCAAAGTTGAGGACTGGACCACACGAAAGCCGCACGCCGTTTGGTATGGCATACCAGTTGAAGCCCCGTGTGCTCACCCAAGCGGCGGGACTGTTGTGAGGGCCGTGACAAAGGCAGTTCGCGAAGATGGACAGATCCTCGGCTACCTGCCCATGCCGCGGCGATATGCTGCAGCATGGACCCAGCTCTGCTACAGCATCGTCTACTGGCTGTGCATCTGGGAGGCATGGCTTGCAGAGCAAGGTCGGCCACGTCGATTGGCCACCCAACCCAAAGATCTCATCCAGCTGTGCATCGACAACGCTGGTGCCCGCCTCATGAAATACCTCCACATCCGCCGCCTCATCATCGACGAACTGCTCCAACATTTCTTTTCCAAAGACGGTCGAGATGAACTTGACATCTTCGACGAGTACCTCATTCGTGATCGCTTCGATCTGCTCTGGACGGAGTACGGCGACGTTGCCGAGAGAGATATGGAATATCTTGTAATCGACCCAGTCCATCCATCCAACGCGGGTATTTTTTGTGAGGCGCCAACCTCTAACTTTGGTTTGTTGGACAACACTGAAAAGAACCACATACAGACGGGCCTGTGTATGCGAAGCTTAATGTTCCTGAAGAGATGCGGGCCCCTTCCTCCTCGCCCGCGCACACCTGGACCCGTGGGGTCATCAACCACTTCGATTTCGACCAATACTTTGAGAAAACATTCGGAGACCTCGTCCGCTTTCGCCGGACAAGGGCATACAGACTCGCAGACCATCTACCGTACAATCGCGAGAGCGCCATAATTCCAGAAAAATGGCATGAAAGCCATGAGCCTCCCGTACGTTTTCTGACTGCCGAAGAGGTGCAGCAAGGCCCACGCTCACGCCCTCGCGCGTAAGTGAAACAACACCACTGACCACTGGCAGCTTCCGACCGGGCTGACCACTTTGCAGTCCCAGCCAGGCTGCTCCCCAACAACAACAGGCATCCGGACTCCCAGGCTCGTGAGTGACAATTACGCCCTGAACAAGTTTCGTGATTCGATGACTGCGTCAATTGGCAGTTCCGGAATAGTTGACAGCGTCGAAACACGAGCAATCGTCGCAGCTTTCATGTTGTCGGAAGGAGACCTCGGGCTCGTAGAAGCCCGTAAGAGTCTGCAAAAGGTCTGTGGTGCCAATTACGATGCAGTGGCATGGGAAAATCTACTGCAAAGAGTACACTCCGCGATTGGACCGCAGTTCAACCTGACGATCGACGAGATCTTTGAGATCTCCCAAGCAGACGAAGATGACGAAGACCAGGAGGGTAGCGCCACACATCAGCAAAGAATGCACGAGTACCGTGGCCTCAGAAAGAACTGGATATCGTGAAAGTTTGTTTTGCCCGTGTAGTACATTGTCTGCCACCGTTTCGAAACTACGTACTTCTAGCGTTGCCCCAGTTCTCCTGCTTTTTTTTGTTTTTCTGTGTCACACAAAAAGTTAACTCCGAGAGTGGACCAACAAACGTGACATAATCACTGCTGGCATTGTTGAGCGCGGTCCCTATAATGTGGAACCGCTTTAACCGACCACGTGGTGGGACTCGACACAACTATTAAAGCTTGAGAGTGATCAGACAAACCTCTCTCTCCTTCATCCTAACCTCTACTGTCATGCCTAAAATCTCGAATAAGGAAAAACTCAGCATCACTCTTCCTGCCCGGCCATACCCGCGGGGCGCACCGTCTAGAGCCCAAGCAAAAGCCAAGCCCGACAACGTCGCCCAGAGTAGCAAAGAGAAACCACCAAACGAAGGTGAGCTTCCATCAAAGCAACGAAATTGTAATGAAAAACGCTCACGAACCTGCATCTTTTTTTTACTAGATGCAACCGCGGGTGGTTCTGGGAGTCATTTGGAACCGCTCCGCGTCTCCAAAGATTACTGTTGCTTCTGCGGTGACTTCATGCAGAAGAAGAATCTCTGCATTGACTGCGGGGCGTATGTGTGTGAGCAGTCAATACCGTTCGGGAGCGGCTGCATTGCCTTCGAAACGGTTTCACCGAAGAAGCCGTTTTACTGCGTACTCTGCGACGTCAAAAGATGGCGTCAACTTCCCGAGCCTCGCCCACCAGGCGGCCTCCCTGTGAGTCGCTGCCTCTGCATCTCAACAACCCCCACTGGTCTTACTCCGTTGGTTGCAGTATCGTTTCGAGGGATACTCGGGCAGAAAACGAGCAAAGCTGACGTGGCCGCTCGTCATAGTCAACATGACCCTGTCCACCAGCTTTGAGAAGTTCATTTCTGATGGCCTCAATGTCGACTTTGGGTTTCAGTACATTGCAGCACGGCAGAATGTGAGTGAGGTCTCTTTCATAATTTTTTGACGTAGCATGTCGACGATGCCCGCCCAGTTACGACTCGTCGACATCAGCCTCAAGTCCAGCGGGCAGCCACGCGCCCTTAAGCTAATGGAGGAAGGCCGGGAGCTAATCACTCGTTCGCTCGCATCAAACTTTCCCGCGAACTGTTTCATCGTCCTCGACACGCATGCGAACACCCATAATGGGCAACTGCAATGGGCAGGGGGCATTACCGCCCCGCAAACCGCTGATGCGAGCGAGGTGGTTACCGAGTTCTGTGGCGCAGACTTCTTACGCCTAACGCGCGATGCGTCCAACGCTGCCATGACGTCTGTGTGTCCTACACAACCTGGCTGGTATAGTGACTCGCCATATCTTCGAGGGGGCTGGAGAGGGCTTTTTGTTGCATCCTGTGGTCCAGCAGTGAGGCATCCAGCAGGCTTTCGAGACCTGAAACGAATGGTGGCAGGGTATGTTTGTCCCCAACTTTCTTTCTTTTTTTTCGCGCAAAGTTGACTCGCCGGCTCACAGGGATACTTTCGACTTTGTCATGGCGTTCGCTGGGTCCTCGACGATATCGACTTTCATCAAGACCGCCGTCAGCCAAGCCATCGAGGGCATGGGCGTCGATAAGTCGGGGAACATCTGGGAAACCATCTCCCGGGTGGTCGCCAGAGACATCAACCTTTTGCATACCAACTCCGTCGTCCTCATCTACAGGGAACGTGAGGGCGCCAGGGAGGTAAAGTCCCGACAAATCGGCTTGCATTATCCGCCGATGAGAGCATGGGGGTTCGAGTTCACTGCATGCGGTAACGATGCATGTAGACCGTCCGCTTACGATTTCTCCATGAAGGATAACGATTCGGGAACCCGTATCGTTTGCAGGCTTTGCGGCTGGGCGTCGACAACGCTGAAAATAAAGGATATCGAAGGGCTTTTTGTCAGGTTGAGCAGCACTGTGCCGAACGTATTCTGGCATGAATATCCGCCGTCTGCAGAGCTACAGGACGTCTTTGTTCGCATCACAAAAAGCAGGGCAAAAAAGTCACGGTAGTAGATTATGAGTTGAAAACTACTATGTGATAGGATACAATCTAATTTGTTCGTTCGCCCAGAGTGTAATGTAAATAGAATGTTCAGCGCAAAAAGAACAAGGTATCTCGCTTCGCCGTTCGTCGACAAAACCACAGGAACGCTTCCATACAGTTGTGGTACCTCCCTGTCTGCGGTTCTTCTGCAATCGCCCAAGTGGTAAAGTTATCGTCAGTCTCAATCGACACCGGCGGGATGCCCAAGTCCTTGGCCATTTCCTGCCTGAGCGACCGGTTCAGCCACATACAGAAAGCCACCCTGAAGATGAACGACCCATAGGGACATCCATCCTTTGAGAGGTACGCGCGTATCTTGTGGCATTTCGGCCCCTCTCCGTTTCTGCCCTTTTCTTGTGGCATACCACACGAATAGCAATACGCGAACTTCTCGAAACGAAAGGCTCTTTTGAACTCGTAGTACTGTTCCCTCGCCTCCGCCGTATGCGTCTGCTCAAAGAACGCACACCCCGGGTAATCATCGTCGACCAGCTGCTGGGCGTTAACGAAGTGATACGGGCATTTACCAACCAACTTCGGCATGTAGAGGTCCAAGGACCTAGTTCGCTCAAGGCGACCTTGCACTACACTCTGCGCCGCGGCAGCTCTCATCTGATAGCTCTCCATGTTGGGCAACGACGACGAAGAAGCCAATGGCTGCCTCAGGCTGGGCGCCGCCGCTGTTGTCACGACGAAGGCGTTTGGTTGAGAAGTTGTCTGGACGAGGGTTGAGATGGTTAGGTCGTCGTCAGACTGTAGGCACGGCGCGACTCGGAGCGTACGTACCATCGCTAACGGCTCGTGGTTCTCGACCACATCAGCAGCCTTATAGAACACCGGGGGCAACGGTACGCCAAGGCCATAGTCAGTCGACTGCGACCGCTGCTGGGGATTGGCGCGTTCTTTGCCCTTCTCCCTCTGCAGCATTTCGCCTGCCGTGGTCCAGTTAGAGGAAGAGCCTGCGTTCCTTTCGGTCGCTGCCAGTCCAGCCACTGAGTTGGGTGGGGGTGATTCGCTGACTGCCGCAGTAGCAAACCGGTGCATCTCTGCGTTGGGATCACAGACGTCGCATAGGACTTGGCCCTCCAGTTCGCGACACTTCTTCGCCAGGTGAGCACCGTCCATGGTCTTCATCGCCTGGTAAACCCGACACGTATCCTTGTACACCATCTGTTCCAGCTCCCAAACAAGTAGGGCGTCCCTAGGATTAGCGAAACTCCCAGGGCCCTTTGACGTCACAAAGAACGCGTGGGACTCCCTGCCGTCCCTCCCTGCCCGTCCTACCATCTGCATCGTGGTCAGGAAGCTGTAGGCCGGGTTGCATATCACGACGAAACGGACGCTTGGGTAGTCCACGCCTGATGCGAAGGCCGAGGTGCATGCCATCACCTTGACATGGCCAGCGGCCCACTTCTCCAGGTTGTAAGACTTCGTGTTCCCGGCAGTGTATAGCTTGCTGTGGTAGACAGCGTATTGGTTTGCCCTGGAGAACGCGTCGGCCTCTTCACAACTAGTGAAGAACACTAACATGCGCTCCTCGCCGGTCAGTTTCCTCTGGAGCGCGGACACCAAATTCGCCAGTCCTCGTTTGGGTAGCAGACTCAGGCGAATCGTGTGAAGACCGATTTCAGGACGATTTGTCGTCCCTCGAATTAACGCCGTTCTGTCTTTGCTCATTGAATAGATATCGAGGAATCTCTTCAACATGGTGGGGGGCGCCGTTGCCGAAAGTAGAATGACGGGCATGTTTGACACTCCCGCCCAATTCGCTAGGGCCTTCCACGCCTTTTTGCGATCAGCTGGACAGCCGAGTTGGTCGTGGTGTTCGTCGACGACTATGCACGTGAACTTGGGTGCGCCCTTCTCCAAAAGCATCCTGCAAGGAGATATGTTAGTCGACATAGCACTGATCGAGCTACTCCGAGTCATACTCACGTTTGGAAGCGCACCGAAGATACGTGTTCGACTTGCACGAACAGGATCTGTACATCTGGAGGCACGACCGTGCAGCGGCTGTAATCCACCACCCTCATTTTCGCCTGTGCTCTCATGCTCTGCTCGTCCAGCAGCGCCGTGAACGGGCACACGACGAGCATTTTGACTTCTGGATCCAAGAGAGGCGGGACCAACCACAGCATACTCTTTCCACCGCCTGTCCGTATGGTGATCATTGCGTCCTGCTTTCTGCGCATGACCAGCACGATGGCCAACATCTGCGCCAGGCTCTTCTCCCGAGCATTAGGTTTTCCCAGTAAATCTGCCATGGCGTGTCGGATGTTATGCCGCAGTGCAGATTCGTTATCCATCTCAGGATTCTGCACGTTCTCGATGACAAGGCCGGGCGCCTCGCGGAAAGAGCACGCGAGAGCTTCCCTGCGTCCTGCGTCGTCCGACTCAGAGCCTGGCGTATCGCTGGCCAACCAGCTCTTGTCGTCGTCGTCGTCGTCCGAATCCATCTCCACGTCCTGGAATCGAGGCAGATCCTTGTCGATACCGCCGTCTGAGTCCGAACCCCAGTCCAAGTCAGAGGACGGCTCTACTATTTCAGCCTCAGGCTGTGCAGGTTTTCTATGCAGCCGCCTTCGACTGTCGAGGGAATGGTCGCTGAGTGAAGGGGCAATCGCAACCACTTTCCTTCTTTGGCCAGGAAGGTGAATCTGAGAGGAATGCTGTGTGTCGTCGGCGGCGGGTGATGAGTTAGGGACCAGTACAGTAGGCTGATCATAATGCTTCCAGGTCGTCGGGTCGAACGGATCTCCAATGGCTGAACTTCGGTCCCAGGCGCCATCCGAGTCGGCGGGGAGGGGGGGTTCATCATCGCAGGGGGGTTCGTCCAGCTGTATGGGTCGCGAGGGCCCGGCCTGTGACTCGAGGTGGAATGGGAGTTCGCGGCCCGGGGCAACTGAGGAGCGAGAATCTAACTGCTTTTCCGCCGCACGAGCGAGAGTCTGAATGACTTCGGGCGTCAAACCGATCGTTGTAAGCGTCGTCTGTATGATTTCGGTCAGGGTCCTCGAAAGTTGCTCCTGGTCGAATGCAGGCCCGGGCGGTTTGGCAGATCTGGCTCTATTGATAGGTTCTGGGGGCGGCATGGGACCCAAGCCGAGCAAGCTTCCCCATTTCTTCGCCAACCAACGGTGTCCGTTCATCTCGTTGTTCGTCACCCGTGGCAATGCTCCATGAATGACCGCGTAGTGCGCGACTTCGACCTCCGTAGTGTGATCTGCAGCATCGGCGAGGATATCGTCCGCACATGCAAAGCTCTCGTTGGGAGAGATGAACTCCCGGCCGAGTGTGATCATGCCCTGCCGAAAATCTCTTGCCCCCCACTCACATCCGAACATCTCGCGGTTCTTTTCCTTCACCTTGTCGTAGAAATCGGCCGGGGTCGTCTTTTCGCCTTTCTCGACGCACAAGTAGCTAAAGATGGGCGGGTTGTGATTCAGAATTCGAGAGCACTGTATTCAAAGAAGAACACGACAACTTACGTGCGGTACAGCCATCGTGCATTTGGCCCATATACAATGCCTGCGAGAAGCGCCTGAGCCTCTCGAAAACCACTCCCGAGCAACACCAGCAAGATCTCCTTCAGCGGTTCCGAGAGGACGGCCGGGGTGCAGCTATCCTTGCCCTTCATGTTCGTCGTCTTGCTGTACCTGGTCAAGAAGAGGCCCTCTTCCCCTTGGAACATCACGTTCCGAGGGCGGTCGGCGTTCCTGATCTGGTGTTGGAGAAACTGGGCGACGCGGGTCGAAAGATGGACTCCGACGTAGAGAGCATGGATGAAAAGATCCCAAAGCGCGTCGGCGGTCGACAAGAAACTCTTGATCGCGACGAGGTTCCAGGTCCAGGAACCGTCTGACATGAAGCAACCTAGTTTCTTTCGCTCCACAAGAGAAAGGAAGAAAGTGTCCTTTCTCTCTCTGAAGGGCGATTCCTCCAGGAAACAGTACCCACGATCTACGTTGCCCAGATCGTCCAGAATCGGGCCCGTGTTCTCTGGCACTGAGCCTGGCCACGCTGGTTCGTCGCTCAGCTCGAGATACAGCGTCTTAGTCAAGGCGATGAGTCGCTGCATTCCTTCTCGGAGCTTCTGCAGATGCAGCGTTTCCGTGCCGATAGATATCCATCGGTAATCGGGATCCACGTAAACTTGCGGATCTGCGACCTGCCCGAATGCGAGGTTCGAAATGAACTGTTGGAGTTCCCAGACCGTGTTGAAGATGGTGCCTTTGCCTAACTGGAGGCTGACAGCATAGAGCCGACCGACGCGGCTGCAAAAAGAAAGAAAGAAAGAAAATTTAGTTTGAGGTGAAAAGAGAGCAACGCTCTTAAATAACGGGAAGAGGTACTGACTCGAGGATCTCCTCGCGAGGGTCTACCTTGTCCGCCTCTGCAACCGCTTCGAAAAGAGTTACAATGCGACAGAAATACTTGAACTGCGCCAGAATCGGCGTCACATCCTTCGGCTGCAAAAAGCCACCGTCCCGTTTGAGCACCTTCAGCCAAAGGAACCGCTCCACCGGGTTTCCCCACGTCCTCTGACTCTTGTCCTCCGGAGCGTTGACCACCGCCCAACACAGCTGGTGGTATGCGCGAACGACCTCTGTCTTTACTAGGTCCTGTGGCGTATTCGTCGCCACGGACGCCCTCAGGGCGCTGAGCAACCGGTCTAGGCCTTGCCTTTGCCTTTCTGTATACGAAAATTTCATGTTGAGAGCAAACCCACATTCGAGCCTGATCATGGCCCGGACCATCTGCAGGTACGTTGCGTTGTACCCCTTGTTGTCCGCGCCCAATAGATTAAAGCATGATTTTGCTCTGTGGGGGCAGACTCAGAGCGTCAGGGACATGGTAAGAAAACCGCCATCGAGGCTATCACGTACTGCTCTGGCGAGAAACCGGGACCGTTGAGCAAGACCTTGCGGATTGTGAACGAGTTCGAGTACCCGTTCAACAAACTCCTCGTGGCCTCGTGGTAGGTCGTCACCGCTTTCTCCAATTCGACGAAAATACCGCCTTGCTCTTCTGCCTCGTGTTTGGCTTTGAGGAGGTGGACGGCCTGTCTCTGAACAGGGTCCTGGCGGATCTCCGGCTGGAACTTGTCCCAGTTGGTCATCCTCAGGAGCGGAGTGCGGTCCCGGTCTGCGTCTTGTATGGCCACAGTTTCGTCGGCCTGCCCTGTGAGAAACGCCCCTCGAAGATACCTGCGGACATCCAAGTCCAAGTCTGGTGCGGCGATCACTGTGGGGTCCACCTCGAAGTACACGTGGCTGAGGGTTTTGAACATCGTCTGCACAAGGGTGCTCGCCATCGGTGAGTTACCCACGAGGCCTCGACCGTGCTTCTCTCTGCTGTGCTTCAGCATGGTCTGCTTGTCGCAAACGCTGTACTGGCACATGCCGTCTACCCTGCAAGAGAATCCTTCCTTGGGCGCTGCGATCCCTTCGACAGGAGGCCCGCCGGCTTTCGGGATGGGCACGTCCTGGGTATTCGCGAGTACTTCCCGCAGGTTGCAAAACTCGAGGAAGTTCGCTTTTTCCTCGCCTTTGATGCTTTGGTTGTGGTTGAGTTTGACGTGTCCCAGAGCGGTCTGAGACGTCAGCGCTACCTCACACTGGCGGCAGATGAGGATGTTGAGGCCACTGTGGTACCACATTCCGAGGCGATCAAGGACGGAACCGCCTTCCAGATAGTTCCTCCCAGGAGCCAACTCGACGTAGGTACGCTTCGTTTCTGAAACGCACGCCATCAGCAACGAAGGCGTGATGTGAACTTTGCAAAAGCTCACCGTTCTGCTGCTGCTTCTTCGTCGTCTTCGCCGCTGGAACTTCGACGATGTCCACCGCCATGCTGTCATCACCCCCTGCCAGGCTACTGCTGGTTACGCTGCTGAGCGATCCAGCGGCGGCCCGGGGGATATCTACTTTTGTCGGTCAGCAAAGGTAGTAGTTCTGCTGAAGGACTTCCCGCGCACCTTTCTTCCTCCAACCTCCTCCATCAGAAAAGGCTCTTGGGGTTTCTCTTCCCTTCCCTTTTTCCTGGGGACAGTCGCCCAAGCGGTCCTCGATCAGAAAGGACCTGGAAACACATCTTGTACTCGTCTTCGTCGTCTTCCTGGTCGACGAACTGGTCTCAACTTGAAAAGTGAGTCAGCAAAGTGACCCGGGTTCAGGAAAGGTGGCTGGCAAGTCTCACCGTCGGAGCCATCGGAAGGCGCTTTTCGTTTCAACAGGGGCTGCACGTCCACCCCAGCGACAACGTCATGCTGGCGTTTGGCGTGCTTCAGAAGTGGGTCCCGTCCTGCGTACGCTCTGCCGCAACCCTCGATGGGGCACAGCAACTTTCCTTCCTTGAGGATGGCAAAGTACTCGACGCCGCCTAGGACGAAGATCGGGGTCGATGGGTGTCTGTTGGACCGATGACGGGCGAGGTTCTCCTGCGTGGATAACTTCTCCTGGCAGTCTGGGCAAGTGAATTCCATGGTTAAGACGATGTGAGACGCGAGGCTACGATGGAGTACGATCGGGTACGTTGTGAGCGCCTCCCTCATATATATGTGACCACTCTCCTTCACGACAGCCTGAAATTTTTTTCAAGGCCGGACATGATACAAAGTACTACTGTCCCTCCGTCGACCCTAGCTAATGAGCTTTCAACGGGCCGAACTTGCAATGGCAAATGTTGAGCGCCAAGAGTCTGGAATATCCTCTGCGTCCGAGTCAGTAACCTTAGGCCGACCAAGCGGTGCACTACGTCGACCCTGACAATTAGTAGTGGCAAGGCAACTCAATATAGCACTGAGCCTAGTAGTACCCGCCAAACGAAGCCGAGCACAGCCCCTTCGGAGCTTCCACTGCGGGACTGCGGCTAACTGGAGCCGAGAAGTAAGCTATATAAAAAAAAAAACCCTTGCCAACCAACCACACGCCAATACTTGGTCTCAGTCTAACGCGACAAGCCAGAAGTTTAGCATGGAAGCTGCTAATATTGATACCCTGTTAGCGGATGGCATGGCAACGATGCCAGAAGCTCCCGCAGACACCAAGTCCTCCAAAAGACCCAAAAAGACCAGGAATCAGAGGAGAACAAAGAAGAGGGATTTCCTGCAAGGCGCGAACGCATGCTTGCCGAAAAATCTGGGGAAAGCGGTAGCATTCAAGAGGGCGGCGACCGTCGTGAAAACCAAGTCGATGACTCCGACGGATCTGCAGACCGAAAGCATAGACGTGGCCGAAGGCGGATGGTTAGGAAGCAGGAAGCCTGTCTTGCATAAGGGTGATGCTGCGGTGAAAGATCTCCTCCGACGTGGTTATAAGCTGGTGAAATGGAACGGCGTGTGAGCATGTGGCACATTTCACGATGACCGGGCTGCTGACGAGGCGCCTTGAAGGGACCCTCATGCTCTCCTGGACTATTCTGATCGCGTTGTCGTAGTGCTTGCAGGACGTGCGAGGGAAAGCTTCCAGGATGTGCTTGACGAGGCCACGTCTCTATTCGATCGATACAGCCAGACTCTCCCGCCAAGGCAGCAAGCGTTGCTTCGCCGAAATGATACGGGAAAAAAGTATGCAAGAGGCGACTTCTACAGTACAACCGCTGGAATATCCTACGGCGGCGGACAAAAGGTAAACTTCCCGATTTCGTACACGTAGTTTGCTGACTTCGGCCGTTTCTCGCACGCTGTACTACAGGTGCCCACGGAGACCGCCCAGGCAACAGAATACCACCAAATAGTAGAAGAGCTGAGGGAAAACCAATCCATGAAGCGACTGGCTGGCTTCCACAACCGTACGTTTACTTGATGATATCGCCCGAGTCAAACGCCCCTCCCTGACAGCCTGGTGACGTTGTAGAAGCCTTCCAGACTTTCTTCCCAAAGATACATGCGTACTATACGGATACGCTGTCGAAGCTCTACAACGAGAACTCAGACTTGCGACGCCCTTATGAAAGCTCCATCATGGCCGCTGCAGCCTTCAACTTGGGGCCTGCCACCGTCTGCGATCCACACCGAGATGGTGCCAATCTGTCGTTTGGGATTTGCAGTATTACAGCGCTTGGGCACTTTGATTCAGAGCGCGGTGGGCATCTCGTACTCGAAGAGCTCGAGCTCGTCGTAGAGTTCCCCCCAGGTTCAACGGTTCTAATCCCTTCCGCGATCATAACCCATTGGAACACCAGGATCAGCAAGGGCGAAAAGAGGTATTCGTTTACTCAGTATTCCGCAGGTGCCCTGTTCTCCTACGTTGAGAACGGCATGAGGTCGAACATAAAGGTCATGGAGGATGCGACTTGGATGGAGCTGCAGGTCATTAAATATGTCCGACAGGCTGGAGAGGTGTGGCAACGAGGGCTTGAACTCTTTCCTCACATTAGCGATTACCAAGATGAAAATCTGTAATTAAGCGGGCAGTTCTACTGTTCATTACACTTAAGTCTACCAATGCAGAACGAGGCGCATAGTGCCGTCACATCTCAGCCGCATACATGCCATGGCTCGCCTGTTGCGATATAAGGAAGCCATGATTGAATTGCATGCCTTGGCTTGTAACCTACGGGACATGTCGCATTGGCGAGCCAGGGTCGACCCTTCCGCTGCTGACTGAACCCGCAGGGCCTTTCCCAATTCAAGATCACGTTTACTGCTGGCGTGCCAGGGTCGGCCCTGCCGATGCAGCTTGCGCAAACCAGGAAAAGGTTCCGTGTTGCAGGGCACGGTAGTCAAATCCGCCGACGCCCCGCCTAGCACTTTGCTCTGTCTGCCCGACGTGCGACGTCCAATGTCTTGGACGCGATGTTCAACTTGTCAGCTGAACACACACATGGCGAGAGCGCTGCAGCGCACACTCCGATGACTCGGATGGACCCCTCTGACGAAGGGAGTGCGCGCCAAATCGCGGCACACAAACATCCTGGGTAACTCGAGCGAGTGACCCTACCACCCTGGTGATTGAGCACCAGAGCGACTGGATGATGCGGACTGCTACACTGCGAGAACGAAAACCGCGCGACGCCCAGGTAACCTGGACGCAGCTGCAGCCTTGACAGGCCACAGCGCACGGCATCGACCTCTTGGGGTGCTGGTACGTGCTCCGATGACTCGGATACCAAAGTTGGCCCGGTCTGGCGACCGGCATGTACTAGTAGAGAGAGAGGTTGGTTTGGACTCCGCTCGCAACCAAATGCCCGCCAACGACAAACATGGCCAAAGCCAACCAAATGTCGGCAAGAAAAAAAAAAAAAAGGGCAATTATTACTTACATACTTACATAAATTACGGAGTTGCGCCACAAGCATAAATACTTCTCGGCTAGTTGCACCCACACAGTGTTGAAACGGTGAGGTAAACGTCCGCAATGAATCGACCGCAGACGATCACGCTCGTTGACGGCTTGCCACAGAATGCAACCCATGCTCCGGTCAGTGACTCGAACGAGTGACTATATGAAACTCGCGGGAGAGAACCTACCACTCTGGTGATTGAACACTAGAGCGAACGTGGACGCAGGAGCAGGCTCTTACTAGTAAACAGCCCGTCACTGTCGACCCTGCTACTTAGTGTACAAGATTACTCGAACACCTTCGGTTCAACATGCTAAGACGTTGATTTAAACTCCGCCTGTTGGACCCGCCACAGACAAACATGGCCAAACATGTCGATCCGTAGCGTAGAGAATGAGTCTTGAAATACTGTACAATCACAACGTCTGCATCAATGGGTTCACCAAAACGGCCCGCCTCTACCGCTCCACAAGTGAGCGGACTTCAATCTACTCCGAGTAACCGAGGCATTGCGGCAGCAAACAGTTATCCTGGACTTTCTGAGACTACGTGAGTACATCCACGACCGTTATAACCAAATATTACAAACCGCCCTGCGAATCCAGTATCGGTTACCTCACGCCGTGGATCAAGCAAGACGTTGAGAAAGCACTCCATTGCGATGACCCGGACAAGTTGCTGAAGTATTTTTTGAGGCTCGCTTCAAAACATCCAGACTCGTCGGGCGAAACGGATACCCTGATGAAAAATTGCCTCGATGCAGTCACACCGATTTGCACGGGAGAGGTTGAGGAGGACAAAAAAGTTGTCGCTACAGAAATCAGATCTGCACTGGAGAAATAGTGAGTGCCTGTCCGCGAGGGTGTCTTCTTTGGCTAACATCTCTCATGCCAGTACCCAGGCAAAACAGGAGGAGGATATGTACAGGCCCTTTGTCGACATGTCTACGACTGCGCTGAAGTATCTACGCGACCTGGCCGTCGATGGGATGCGAGAGGTCGCGTCTGAGGTGGACATCGCATTCAAAGTAAGCGACAAGACGGCAATCACTCAAAATCACGGCCGGAGGGCGTCCACCCGGAAACCGGACGTCATCATCATTCCATCTCGTAGGGATCTCGACGGCTGTAAAGAGGATACAACGAAGGCGAGTATAACGGAGAAAGCTGACGGGGAGCAGGAAACAGACCAGGGCAAGGTCTGTTGGCAAGACGTGCTGAGTATCGTCGAGTTCAAGCGATGTGGAGAAATGGAAACTGCGAGTCCACCCACAGAGGGTAGCGTTCCTGCTTCTGGTCAACAAACGCTGCTGCCACCCATACAAAGTAAGAATGATGAGATGACATGCAGAATGAGCTAAACATGGCGTCCGTTTAGTACAAGGTGGAAAATCAAGCAAAGCTCAAGGGCATCAGATAAACAAAAGGAAGTCGGAGAGCGAGTTGAAGCACAACTCTTCGAAGCGCTCTAGGCATAGCACCTCGGCTGCATCTAATACGTGGGCAAAAGGGCCAGGAAAAATTCAAACAGCACTGTACGGCGCTGAAATGTTGTCCGCGAGAGTTGGGATCAACTATGTGATCAACTTTCTGATTCAGAGTAAGCGTGTTTGCTGTGGATCGTGATTACTATACTTAGCTAATTTCAACACAGACGATTGCATCTGGGTCAGGCTTTTTGATCACCAGGGGTTGATCTCCGTCGCGAAGTTCAATTTCATAAAAGATCTACCTCGCTTCATGGTGTTGCTATACGCACTCCAGCGGTTCGATTTGGAAAACTGGGGCCGAGTGAAGGGGTTCCAGGACCTTGAAGATGGCAAAACGGAGGCGATCGTCCGGGATGAGAAAGGAAACGTGATCAAACTGCAGCTGAGCCGCCGTGACAAAGCTCCACATGTTGCGCTGAAGGGCCGTGGGACGGAGGTCTTGGAAGTTATCTCTGCAGATCTGAAGAGTCCCGTGGCGGAAGGCATGGTCGCGAAGATTTACTGGGCAGAGGAGAGACGGGATAGCGAAGCCTCCATATTGAACATCGCAAAAGAAATAGGGCGACACAACGAGGACGTCAGAGGGCACGTGCCAGAGGTGCTCTTGTCGCACAATTTCGAAGTGTCGACGTCCAACATCAGGATGGCGCTCGGCATCAGGCAGGAGGTCGCTGAGAAGGGCAGCCGCACGTTGTACCTCTTGGTGTTCCGAAAGCTTCTACCGATATGGACGCTCTTGTCTGACCCTGACAAACTGGTGGATGTATGGCATCAATGCATTTCGTGTGCGTCTTCAAGTTCCTACTACGACTCCGTATGGCTCTCAAGGCTGACCTTAGTCTAGGTCATTATGGGCTTTGGAAGGGTGGTGTTCACCATCGAGACATCAGTGCTGCAAACCTGATGTACTATTGGTTGGAAGGCAAGGTGATCGGCGTAGTGAACGACTTCGACCTCTCGACTTTGGCAGGCTGCGAGCGCAAGTTCGGTGACGAGCGCACTGGAACCATACCGTTCATGGCGATGGAACTTTTAGAGAAAGAAGGCCAGGATGGCACGCTGCTCCATCGATATGGTCACGAGATCGAGTCTTTTATCTGGGTGTTTCTTTGGGTTTCTTGCCAGTGCAGCGAAACAGACGGTACTCTTCGGGAAGGGTTCTTAGCTGACCTGGGCACAGTTTGTGCTTCAAAATGCGCTGAGAAGAAAGCAAACTTCATCAGGACAGCCCACCTTCCCGTGGACGTTGACGGCATTCGCGAGGATATTGCATGGAAATGCATCAGATTTCTTAATGACCAAACATACGCACGTTCCAAGATCAGTATGTCTTTGAAGCAATGTCTTGCAAAGCTCGGACGGACGGATGGTTCGACGTCAACTGCCGGCGATATCAAGGAAGAAATTGCAAAACTGCAAGGCGATCTTTATGACGAAGACGTCGACGAGGTGTTCAGGGAGTTTGCCGCAAAGATATATTTACATGACTTCAAGGATAAGGTGGCACGGGCCGCGAAAGGTACCTCTCTCATTTAGCTGAGAGCGCCCCGGATCGATTCAGAGTAGATTCAAAACCCTCTTCCTACACGAACCATGCTCTACGTTTGTTTTCTGTAATGAATTGAAGGGAACGCAACTTGATGAACCTAGTAAAAAAAATAAAATAAAAAAAGCACAAAGACCAAATTGTTCGTCTTTTATTGCAGACGGCGGCCCCATCATGGGGCCCGTACATTGTAATCGGCCCTCACGGACTGAGGCGGCCTGTGGAATGTCCACCGTTGTGGACGCTTGACACCCATTGTTCGCTTTGCCGATCACGTGGTGCCTCGTGGTGGATTTAAATACGAGCACCTGTGGATACAACTCCATCCACCATCGCCATGACCAACAAAACTTCAATGACCCTCCGCACGCGCGCGAAGCGAAGCACTAAAAGAAAGCGGACGGAAGATAGTGAGGAAATAGAGGACTCGGACGAAGGCCATGCGGGTGAGTGGTCACTCGAGGTCTCATTACGCGCCACCGGGTGACCCATGCAACTCAGGATTGGTCGCCCCAAAGTCCTTCTGCAACTTTTGCGGGGATCACATGGTCGAAAAGATGCACCGCTGTGTCGATTGCGGCAGTTACATGTGCGAACAGGCCGAACCGAACGGCAGCGGCTGCATCTGGGTAGGAACAGCGGATGCGAGTAAAGACTTTCGCTGCATTGTCTGCGAGCCCAAACACTGGCGTAAGCAACTCGACCAGCCGAGGGGCGAAGAGGGCCGGTTCCCGGTGAGCTCTTAACGTTGTAGCTGTCCGCTCAACCTGACGCAATCGTTGCACAGTACGGCTTCACAGGATACGGAGGCAGGAAGCGCTCCAAACTGCCTTGGCCTCTTGTCTTCCTCTCCCTCTCCCTGTCGGCGTTGCCGGACACATACATGCGAGACTCGATGCAGCTCGACTTGAAGAACCACTTCATGGTTTACCCCAAAAACGTAATGTGTTCTGTTTCCTCCGCTCCAGAAATAACTGTTCACGCCGCGGCCCGGGCATAGTTGCACACCGTCCACGCCTTATTCAAGAATCGAGGCGAGGAGGCTGCAAAGTCAAAGTTCAAGACGGCCGTCACGTTCATCCAGGAATCCATATCCTGTGGATTTCCAGCGAACGTATTCCTCCTGATCGACACACACTCAGGGATCCAAGGCGGAGTGCTGCAGTGGGGTAACGACAGGGGGTATCCGCTGGAGTCACACACTGGGGAGGTGCTCGACAAATTCTGCGGCGAGGAGCTTCTCGACGCCATGAAGGAGACCACGAACGCGGCGAGAGGCCAAAAGAGAGACAACTCGCAGGAGATGGATTGGTACGACGCCTCGCCTTACTCCAGAGGAGGCTGGAGAGGGCTGTTTCTCTCCACCTGCTCGCCAGCCATGCGCGCCCCAGAATCGTTCAACGATCTCAAGCGCCTCGTCGAACGGTACGCCTCGGATCCGTTTTATTCTTTCCCAGACGGCGCTCATTGTAATTCCAGAGACATGTTTGATTTCATACTCGGCTTTGCAGGGTCCTCTACGCTGCCGATGCAGGTCAAGCACGTATTCTCTCAGGTGGCTGACCGCATAGCCATAGACAAAACTGCCGGAATTTGGGACACCATTTCACGCGTAATCGGCCAGGACATCACGTTCCTGGAGGTCAACACCGCGGTTGTCATCTACCGAGAGCGAGGAACGGAGACCGTGATCTCGAGAAAGATCGGTCGCCATTTTCCCCCACTACGCCCTTGGGGCGTCGAATTCCACGCGTGTGCTACGCCGGGTTGTGATCCAGACAGTAGGGACTTGGATGTCAGGAGCGACGGGCACAAAGCCAAGGCGGTCTGTAGGATCTGTGGGTGGAAATCGGCGTGGGTGAAGGCAAAGGACAGGGAAAACCTCATCTTCCAGCTCGACTCCACGCTGCCCACAGTTTATTGGCACCATTATCCGCCGTCAGAGGCTCTCAAGAAACTCTTTGTCAACGTTTCCCAGGGGAAGGAGAAGCAAGGCGGGGAGAATTAAATTACTTGACTCTGTAAACTACCTTTTGTACTTTCTTTTTACTATTTTATTTCTTCAAGTCCCTCAAACTGCCATGCGCTTGAGCTGCAAGAACACAAAACGCGCGATGGCAGGCAGCATTACAGCGTCTTCACATTTCTTCCCGTCTCAGCTCCGGGAAGGTGGGGTTTTCATCGTCCGATAAAAGATACCTCCTCATCTGGGGCTCTTTCGACGGAGTAAAGGAAAACTACGAAGGTCCATTTGTGGAAGTGACAACTATTTTGCATAACGCAGCAAGTTCCCATACCGTCCGCAACAGCTTCACTGAGTCCAACGCTTTGACAATTGCATCACGATGCCACGACAACAACTCTGTTCCATTGTCCATAGTATGTGGAGTAGAACCCCACAGCGACTCAACTCCACAGCAAAGTGGGGGAGGGGACAAACTTCAACAAATAGCCGGAGTATATATATATATATTGACCGTCGCGTACCGCCCAATATCATACACACCACGTCCAACACCGCCATGTCTCTGGGAGTCATACAGAACGACCGGCCCCGGACCCTGCGTTCCCAGCCCATCAACACGTTCCAGCTTTCTTCACGAAGCTCGCTCATCACGCCCGAAGAGTGGATGGCCCGAGAGCCTGACGCGGTTTGGTATGGCATTCCGTTGGAAGCCGAGTATACTCACCCGAGCGGCCGAACCATCGTGAGGTGCATGGCCCAAGCCACTCGAGGAGATGGAAAGGTCCTTGGCTACCTGGCCATGCCCCGACGATATGTAGCAGCGTGGAACCAGCTCTGCTACAACGTCGTATATTGGCTTACGCTGTGGAAGGCTTGGCGCGCAGAGCGTGAAAAACGAAAGCCTCGGATTAACCGCCAACCCAAGGTCCTCATTCCGCGTTGCATCGAACGCGCCAGCTGCTACCTCATCAAGTACTTGCACATTCGCCGTCTCATCATCGATGAGCTACTCGAGAATGAATCTTCCGAAGATGAAGAGATTCAGCTCGACCTCTTTGACGAGTATATCATTCGCGACCGCTGGGACTGGCTATGGACGGAGTACGACGATGTTCCTGAAAACGAGAGACATTGGCTTTCCCTCGATCCCGTGGACGAGACCAACAAGGATATTTTTTGTAAGATTCCTTGTCTATGCTGTTTCATGCTGAGAACGTTTACCCTCCATCAGTCGCGCCACCCAAGAAGGATTCGCCGATTAGCCCGGAGATGATCGTCCCCAGCCCTGCACCCCCTCATACCTGGGCTCGCGGGGAAATCAACCACTTCGACTTTGAGAAATACTTCAACGACGCGTTCCCGGGCCTCGTCTACTGGATCCGTCGCAAGGCCGATCATAATCCATATGACCCTGAGACTGCCATAGTGGTGGTTCACTGGCACGAAGACCATCAACCCCCCGTACATTTCGTGGCGGAAGAAGAGGCCAATCTGCCTCCGGAACATCGTGCGATGTAAGTTCACCGTCTCTGTCGCTCGACTACCGGTCTCAAGCGCTTCTCGTGGCAGCACCATAGATGATCTCGTTGAGGAAGATGCCATCGGAGAACTCTCGGACTCGTAAGTGCCAGTCAGGTTTTTGTGATCGCCGTAACTGTACTGACCACCACCTTGGCAGTTCTGCCCCCAAGGGAGTTGTAGATAGCCCCAAAACGCGCGAAATTGTGCTGTCCTTCACCATGACTGAAGGCGGCATCGGGCTTGGGGAGGCACACGACCTTCTCAGCACCCTTCTCGGTGCTAATTACGATGCAGAGGCGTGGGGGAAGCTCTTGGATGGGGTACAAGCTGAGCCTGACGAGGAGCCGGCATTTACTATCGATCGGGCGTTCGAACTGTACGGGGTGAGGAGCGGCATCAGTGAGGAAGGCATGACTGCGTTCCGTCATACCAAAAGGGCCTGGCTGTGAGGTTGCTTGATTGCGGCGTAGTAAAGTAGTGATGATAGTTCTTTGACCAGCGCAATATGTATGTCTGAAATCACAGCCTGTTCACGCATTTCCTCCGGCGGATAAAAAGACCGTAACAAAACTGGGGGTTGATGTAAAACACAAAATGGCCAAAAGTACGAGCCGTTGAACCAGGCCAGCGCCCAATTCAATGATTCCATCGGGTCTCAACCAGCCCCCTTGTAACTTCTAGCTGGTGCTTGAAACATTCCACCGGGACACCCTTTGACAGCACCACGGTTACAATCATTTGTTTGTTTGTTTTTCCATTGTCCGCTAAATACGGTCCTCCACAGTGGAACATCTCCACGGGCATATATATACTGGCTGTCCCTTACCAGCAAGCGTCAGAAACGCCATGTCCAACACCACCACCACCACCACCACCACCGTCCTACTACTACCACGCCCCCTGCGTGCAGAGCCCATCAATAGGTTCCAAATTTCATCTCGCAGCTCACTGATCCAGCCCGAAGAGTGGACAGCTAGAGAGGCTGAGGCAGTCTGGTACGACACACCAGCAGTGGAGGTCGAGGTGGAAGACGAAGAAGGCCCCATAACCTCCTTCTGGTGTGCGGTCAAAGCCATTCGACAGGACGGACAGGAACTCGGCATGCTGACGATGCCTCTACGATATCAAACAGCATGGAACCAGTTGTGCTACAACGTGGTTTATTGGCTGTCGATGTGGAAGGCTTGGCTCAGAGAAAGTGAAAAGCCGAAGAAGACTCGGGCTAGTCGCAGCCGACCCCGGAACCTCGTTCCCCTCTGCATCGAAAACACAAGCTGCCGCCTGATCAAGTATCTCCACATCCGGCGTCTCATCGTCGACGAGCTGCTCCAGCATCAGGATTTTTACATGCAGAATCAAGACGTCCAACTCGATATCTTCGACGAATACATCATTCGCGACCGCTTCGATTGGCTATGGAAGGAGTACGCCGACATCAACATAGAAGAGTTGTTTTGGCTTTCCGTCGACCCAGTTCATGAGTCGAACGAGGATGTTTTTTGTAAGTCGCCCTTCTTACCAATTGATTCTGTTTCATGCTGAGCAAAATTCAGTCCCGAAACCGCCAAGCGAGGAATGTAGGCTTTCGCCAGAGATGCTTGTCCCAAGCTATGAACCCGCTCACACCTGGACTCGCGGAAAGATCAACCACTTCAACTTCAAGAAGTACTTCGACGCGTCGGTGCCGGTCGTCTGCACGTGGCTCCGATCCAGGACGTTCAGATGGGCGGATGATTTCCCCTATGATGCCGAAACTGCCATAGTCGTGACTCATTGGCATGAAGACCATGAGCCGCCGGTAGAATGGCAACACGTAGAGACTCGGCCTTGGTAAGCTTGTTTTATTTTGCTCTAAACTGTGCCGCTCAAATTACTCCTACTAGTGATGACCCCGCAAAAGTTCCTACCGGTGACGAGGACGAGGAAGAGGACGAGGAGATGGAGAAGGAGAAGGAGAAGGAGAAGGAGAAGGAGAAGGATGTGGTGATGGAGGAGGAGGAGCAGCAGCAGCAGCAGCAGCAGCAGGATGTGGTGATGGAGGAGCAGCAGCAGGAGGAGAGCAACACACACGAGTCCAGCATGGCGCAGTACCGCCAACTCACAAAGAACTGGATGTGAGGAGGCTATTTGTTAGCAGAACGAAGGAAGATAGATGTTCTCTTTTCTTTTTATCTACGTACTTTATTATCGGAAACAACGTCAGGGTTACTTGTCCGACCGCATTTCAATTTTCAGTTGAACTCGACGGCTGAAACACAAACAGAGCGCAACGAGTCGGACTGATCACCCGTCCCCTCGTCATACAACACGTCCGGCAAACAAATCCCTGGCGGATCACGCAAAAAGGTCGAAATGGTAGGCTTCCTTATCACGCATAGATCCAATGAAAATGCATGAGTGTGTTACCTAAGTTAATACTGCTACGCTCACTACTTCAGCGTATCCTTCGCTGATTCAACAGGATCCTCGAGGAACTTTGTCTTTTCGTCTGATCTTTGCGTGTTTATTTTCCTGCTGTTATTTCCTTATGTCCTCTTCGTGTGCATGACGTCTGGGCTGTAACCTGGGGTTCTGTATCGGCGTGCCAGGGTCCAATGCAGCTTACACAAACCACTGATAACACTACGCTCTGTTTTTCCCCGACACGCAAGGCCCAATATCTTGGACGCGACGGTCAGCTTATCAGCCGACCATGCGCTCAGCGGGTGAAGAGCACTGCAGCGCACGCCCCGATGACTCGGATCCATAACCCTCTGACGAGAGAACGTGCGCCAACTCTGGTGTCGGCCCAACTCTTGCGAGTGGACCTACCTCCCCGGTTGAATGAACGCTGACCGATGACTCGGATCCATAGCCCTCTGACGAGGGAGCGTGCGCCAACTCGGGTCAGAAAAACGTCCTCGGCCCAACTCGTGCGAGTGGACCTACCGTCCCCGGTGATGAACACCAGAGCGATTGGACGGTGTGCTGCGATGGATGCCACCGCATGCACCGCGAAGACGACGAGCACGACGCCCAGATAACCTGGGCGCGACAGAAGCCTTAACAGGCGACAGCGTGACGTCGACCTCCACGAAATGCCAGTACACGCTCCGATGACTCGGACGTGGCCCATCTGGCGATGGGACGTGTACTGGGAAGAGCTTGATTTAGACTCCGCTCGCTTTCAAATATCCGCTGTGTGACAAACATAACCAAACAAACTAACCGAAGATCGTTCAAGTCCGCGATCTGCAAGGCCGTCGAGGGAGTTGGCTTCGATAAGACAGGTTACGTTTGGGAAACAGGGATGACCGTCGTCCTCGGATCTACAGGGAACATGAGGGGTGGCCTGGCTTTGCATTTCCCGCCAATCTGAGACCCATACTAGGAAATCTGAGTTCACTAGTACCTGGACATCGTCCCCCTTACGATTCGGCCATGAATGTGGAAACAGAATCGTTTTCAGGTGTACTGGATGCGTCCTTCATTGTCTGGTGGGTGGTCAAAGAGCAGACGCGGGGGCACTAGAGCTACAGGAAGTGTTCACGCGTTGTTCGTTGTCTTTGTGTGGACTACACCTGTCTTTCCACACTGCTCGCGTTGTTCATTGTCTTTGTGGTGGACAGGCGTGGGAAGGTTGTCCACACCTATACCTATAAGAAAGGGGTGATCGAATCACCACACTTTATTTCTCGATCTCTCTTTTTCCAACCACCACTCATGCCTACCGCAGCTCAACTTAAGAAGTTCAAGGAAGCCCATAAAGCCGCCGTGGCACACGGACTGAGTAAGGCCGGGCCTTGCGATGAGATTCGCAACCCTGCGAACGATGTTCAGACCGTCGAGCTAGAAGTGGAGATGGCGGAAGGTAAGTCGGCGACTTCTGCTTCTGAAATAGAACTAACCGAAGTCATAGATGTGTCGGCGATTCCAGAGATCGCAGTACTGCTGGTCCCAGACAGCCAGTACTGCAATTTCTGCAGTCACAAGGCAAAGGTCCTGCGGACTTGCACCAAATGCCGTGCGCTCGTTTGTGAGCAGCCGAAGAAGTCGGCAAGAGGCTGCGTCCTGTTCCTTTCAGGATCGAGTCCCGACTTCGTCTGTCCTCACTGCGCACGACAGAGTTTGACGAAGCAGGTAAGGAATCTGACTTCTTAGACATGATGCGCAGTCGCTGACCCCACCACACAGTATGGATTTTGTGGTTATGGAGGGCGAACGCACTCCAAGATGACCTGGCCCCTCGTCTTCCTGCACGCTGCACCGCAAGAGGAAGTCGAGGATTATTTCCTTCGGTCGCTGGAAGTCGACCTGCGCATCGAATTCGCTGCGCAGCCCCAATGTGTGAGTGTTGTCGGCTTAAATTTTTTTTATTGCAATCGTCTGATCACAGCCAATTTTCTAGTTGAAAGTTTCCCCGTTCAACTTGAAGGTTGGGGGCAACAGGGAAGCAGCTGCAAAGTTGCAGCACACGGCGAGTTTCCTCCAGAGAACCATCGACTCCGGCTACCCAGCCAACACGTTCCTCCTGCTGGAAACCAAGTCCAGCCTCACCACCGGCGCCATGTTCTATGGCAACGAACAAGGAAAACCCAGATACTCGACGCTTCCCGACCTCGTCTCTTCATTCCTCGGCGGCGAGATGCTCGAGGCCATGGCCAATGCCAGCGCCACGGCCTGCGGTGTTGAACGCCCGCATCCAGCAAACTACTTCCAACAAGGGGCGTCATCTCGTGGAGGTTGGAGGGGGCTGCTCGTCCTGGCAGAAGGCCCAACGGTGAGCGTGCCCTCGCGCAAGGAGGAAGCAGCGAATCTGGTGGAACGGTGAGTCGAACGAGCGTTCTGAAAATTTCAGTCACGGGTTACTGATCAAGTTTCACAGAGGTATATTCGACTTTGTCGTCGTTTTCAAAGGTCCTTCCGTCGTTCTCGCACACGCCCGCGCGTTCCTTTCGAACCTGCTGCGAGCCGTGGCGGTCGACAACCCAGCGGAGTCGAGCATTGGGTTTGCGCCAAGTCTTTGGACTGCGCTGACGACGGCGATCAAGAGCGCGCCTGCCGTTCTCGAATCGTCTCCGTTGGTTTTTATCTTCAAAGAACGAGGCGAAGAAGAAATCGTTTGCCGGCAAGTGGTGACTGAAGTCCCCCTCTTCAACGCATGGGGTGTGCAATTCAAGTCCTGCGGCGACGATTGCAAGGACGTCTTGCCGTCCGAATTCACCTTCCGTCACCAGGAGAAAGGTGCGATGCGGTGCCAGTGCTCCCTTTGCGGGTGGAAGTCCTGCAAGCTCAAGTACGAGGACGTCTCTAATCTCGTCCCTCGTCTTTGCCCCGAGTTGCCAAAGGTGTTCTGGCACACTTACCCTGCTTCCGCCCATCTGCTCGACAGTTTCGTGAGAGTGAGTAAGGAGCGCAGGGCGAATTGAACGGAACTCTCATTATTTTGTCCGTCGTTTCTGTAGTTTACAAGTTTTTGTATTGACTCTGTTTCTCTTTCAAACAAATTGTACAAGTTTTTACTAGCGGCGTGGCCCTTAAAAGGACAATGGGTGGAAAAAAATGATAATAGAAAAGTGCCTTGTCTGCCCCGACTCGCGAGGTCCAATATCTTGGACGCAATAGTAAGCTTACCAGCTAACCACGCGGGGTGGGCGAGACCGCTGCAGCGCACGCTCCGATGACTCGGATCCGTTTTCATGGCACCTCTGACGAGGCTTCGTGCGCCAAGTTGCGCGACACAAAGTTTTTTTTTCGCCCTGGACAACTCGCGCGAGTGCCCTATCGCCCCGGTGACGAACACCAGAGCAATCAGACGGTGGCATGCACCCCAAGGATGACGAGCGCGACGCCCAGGTAACCTGGGCGCAGCAGAAGCCTTAACAGGCGACCGCGCGCCATCGATGTCCAAAGGGTTCCAGTACACGCTCCGATGACTCGGACACGAGTGGCCCAACTGACGAAGGGACGTGTATGGGAGAGAGAGAGAGAGAGCCCTGAGGTTGGGTTCAGTCTCCGCTGGCTTCCAAACCCCCGACGATGACAAACGCCAAACGTAAGCAAACTGCTTACCAGCCGCTGAGTTTGCAACGACGCCGAAGTTAGTGAGAGTACACGCGTAAGGACAAGAACTGGTGAGACGCTGAGCCTTCAAGGGGGTCTTCCATCGAAGATTCGATATACTCCTCGTCGAATCTAGGCACTTTGACCTGATCTCGGCGTTACCTTCTAACTTCAGTTGGACGCAGAGATCGGCGTTCGCATTCCTGTGGCTATTCGCGTGGAAATCGCAGTCATTTTTACTAACTGGACGGCGTGCTACCCTAAGACACAGCAGTACAACTACATAGCACAGAACTAACCGAGTCCACTACACCAGGAACACCAAGTCTGATCGCAATGGCCGATGTGAAACGTGGGGGGGAAGTTCAACTCCTGCCAGGTGGATAGAGCTACTCCACTCTGTGGAACATCAACGGTGACCATCCCACTCTGTGAACTCGAGTTTGTCCACACCACACGGACGCTTTGACACCCATTGTCCGCAAATGGGGTCCACGCCACGAGGCTTGTCTATAAAAAGGGCCGACGTCACGCACTGCTCTTCTTTCCAACAAACCACCACCATGGCTCCCGCAGTGAAGAAAACGAAGACCACGGCAGTGGAAAAGGGAAAGGGCAAGGAAAAGGAAAAGGAACCGGTGCCAAACGGACCGCTCGTCGAGCATCCTGACCTTTTCTATATGGTGAGTTTGTTTGTTGTCCACGAGCTCGCCGCGTAATTAACCGTTTTCATACAGGTCGCTCAATACATGAATCCCACTGACCTAGTGCAACTCAGCCTGACGTGCGTCACGTTCGAGAAGATCCTGATGGCGAAGAGGTCGAAGTGGCTGTGGAAAGCAGCGCGGGCGAACGTCGAGCCCGAGGGTCTCCCCGACTGTCCCGAAGGGATGTCGGAGGTGGAATACGAGGACTTAGTATTTGGAAGGAAATGCCAGGTGAGTGACCCTGCGAAGCACGGTTCCCAAACTGACCGCGCGCTGTGCTTCAGGGTTGCGATATGAAGAGAAAAACGCAAAAGTTTTGCACCTCGGTGTGTCTGAGGTTGTGCCAGCAGTGTTGGGAAGGAAAGTAAGCAAACGCTACGGTGATTTTCTTTTAACAAGATCGCTGGCTAATTTCGATTATTACAGGCGGCTGGTTCGGATCAACAGCACGGACCCAGTGCGGGACGCCGTCATGTATCGGCTCACCTCTCCCATGAGTACCAAAAGTACGTTACGACGCCTACTAAGAGATGCAGAAAACTAACGCTAAGAAACAGGGACATGGGTTCCACGTGGGGGGTTCTGGAAGAAGGAGGTGTTCCTTGGTAAGTGTTAGTAAAGGATCGTCAGGATGGGGTGAGCTGACTTGGACCTGCAGACCCCACGCTACGAGCACGGTGTGATCATGTGGAGGAGGTGCGGGCAGGGTTGGCGGCGATCGAAGATGAATACGAAGGGGAAGCGAGGGAACGCGAGGTAAAGGGATACCTGGAAGGAAAGAAGGAGGCATGCCGTGCGCAGAAGGAGGTGAGTCGAACTAACCACAACGAGCTTCCACGAGGTACTAACACGGGGGACAGCACGCTGACCTGTTATCGACGTGGCTGAAATGCAAGGCATTGGCCGCCGCGCAATTGGAAGCAGTAGACGAGGCGTAGCGTATTGAGAAGCAAGAAATTGTAGACAACACGGGGTCAGCGTATTGAGAACCACAGTGTAAAGGTCAGACGTGAAATTGCTGCCAACCCAAAGCTGATCGAAAGGATTCAGTTCCTCCAGTAGTAACTAAGAGCATGAGGAAGCAGGACTATGTAAGATGGAATCGAACTTCGGTTAAGTAAATCCAGAACGGTCGAAGATACAGCGGACAAGGAAAAGCATGAGATGATATGAGGACTTTCACGAGTTTGTTTCTGTTTCGGTTCGACCCGCCACGGTCACCCTTCTCCTTGATCCTAACTTCATGGATACCGATACAACGTACTACTCTGCGATGGCTAATACAGACGACGTTCCAAGTGCCAGGAAGGTGAAAGACCTGCTTGCTCGGGAACGGAAGGGTTGTCAGCATCTATTTCACACCGTTGGCATACCCGGATGAGACTGTCCGACTCGCATTGGAACGTCGGTGTCGCTGGCTTCAGAAGACCGAAACGGCTCGGCAACGGTGGGCTCGGGGGGCAAAAAGAGTCTCAGATGAATTCTTATGTTAGGCTCCGACAAGGATGTCGGGGACAACAAGACTTATGAGACCGGAACCAAACGTGGGACAAGGGTGACAAGGAGAACAATAGAGACAAGGTGCGGGGATGAGGTGGGGGCAGGGTGTTCCTCGGACATAAAAGGATGTTCGTGATGCAGAGGACCGAGTCTTCCAACAATGCCTCGCCTGTCCACTCCAGCACCGTCAGACCTCCTTGAACTGGAGAGGTTAACAAGCGTCGAGTGTGAGTGGTATATTGGGAAGGACTGTTGACAACTAACCGAGGCGGGGGTGTTTCAGCATACTATGTTCCCGGGGACGTGTGAGTGTTACGACTGGCGTTGAAAGGGCTAACTTGATTTTGATTACGGACACAGGGTGATGTTTCGTGGGACGGATTTCCCACTGGCAGGTTCGGAGGGCTGGGAAGAGGCGGGGGCTATGGACTACTGGTATGGGACTGTGGTGGACTTCCAGCGTGGTGGGGACGTTACGTGGGTGAACGTGCGGTGGTTCTACCGGCCGAAAGACATAGAAGGGGTGAACGCTGTGTATGTGAATTCCGTTTGATAACTCGTGGGGTACTAAGATGGTTGTACGGAAGATTGGCGGGCAACATGGAGGCTCTGGAACTCGCGGATAGCGATCACATAACGGCGGTGGACGTGCGGGACGTTTTCGGTAAGTGAGGGTGGGTGGGTGGAGCGAGTGTGGATGGTGTTCTGACGGCCTGGACAGATTTTGGGCATGTTTTACGGATGAAGGAAGGGGCTGTGTTTGGTAATCCACCGAAGGGGCTTTTCAGCAGATGGAGGGTGCACGTAGAGGTTGTTGTGGGGGCTGGTGGAGAGGACGTTCCTGTGAGGGTGACGTTACTGGCGAGTTGGCTAGGTTTAAAGGGTTGGGATGAGACTAACTAAGCTCGGGCAGGGATACGATACTTGCGTGTCGAGTTGCTCGATTGGAGAGTACGATGGGTCTAACGAGCAGCGGTTGTGTATTCCGTGCGGGCGGTGGTACCACGAGAAGTGCGTTGGTGGGGCTATGGACTGCGTGAGGTTGTCGAGCTGGGAGCGAAAGGGGCTGATACCGATTGCGCGGGGTGGTCGGCACGGATTCGTGGGAAATGGATGGGTGCGTTCGGCTTCGTGGAACTGGAACTCGATGCGAAAGTGGAGCGTTCCTAGTAGTTGGGTGGGGAGTGAGAGGAGGACAGAAGAGTTGTGGCCGAAAGGATTAGGTATTCTTACTTATGAGTGTCCTGTGTGTTTGAAAAGGATCTAGAGCTGAAAAGAGCAGCTAAGAGCTACGTTAAATGCCATCGCTCGTCACTCCACTACCTCACCGACAGCTTTGACATAAAAGCAGGACTCGTCGAGACAATCGTACCCACGCGGAACAAGCCAACATACTCTTCGCCCTAGACACCAAAATAGCGAAAAGCAAAGAGGATTCCACGACAAAATGATAAGGGGAAGCGACGGATCAGGTACTGAAGGCTCCATAGGGGCCGCGGCGGTACTGTACCTCGCCCACGACGCTCAGCCAAAAACACTCGGCTAACACCTAGGAAAAATCAGCGAACACACGGTATACGAAGCGGAAGCTGTGGGCCTCTCGCTCTCGGAACTAGAGCTGGAAACGGCTATCACGATATTCGTCGACAATGAAGCGGTAAACCAATCCGGTGGATGCTTCATTTCCAAACCCAGCCATTATGTGATAGATCATGCCTGGAGACTCATACGTCTAGTAAAAAGAAAACACGGGATCAAGAAAGCCGAGGTCAGCGTCCAATGGATAGCGGGTGACAGCGAAGTTGAAGGCAATGAGCTACTAGGCGACAGCGAGGCGAAAGGAGCAGCAACGGAGGGCAGAGATATGACCCCCCGCAACCGACTACCCAAGTTCCTTCAACAAGGCCCGCTCGCGCTAATCCAACAGCAAACGAAGAGGGAAACAAGGCGATGGGCCAAAGGCTGGAAAACCTCAGCCCGGTTTCACCTTGGCAAGCGCACCGACGCGGAGCTGCTCTCAGGCTCGTTTCTGAAACTCGGCGCAGGACTGAGCAGACGGCAGACCTCTCTACTAATTTGGCTGAGAACCAACCACTGGGCTCTGAACTAACACCTGCACCGTATACGAAAGGCTGATACGCGTTTCTGCGCAGCATGGGCAGGCGAAAAAGAGAACGTCGGCCACTATCTACTACACTGGGCTCAGTATGCCCGGCAACGGGCAAAACTCGGGAAAGAAGTCAAACGGAAATCGCTGGACATGCGACACATGTCGAGGACCTACCCGGGCATAAAAGACACGGTCAACTACGTCAGGGCAACGCTAAGTTTACGCGACACACTAGGTGAGGTATGATGTCGCAGAAAGTCAGGCAAGAAGTGACGGTTCGCACGATAACAGATAGTACGAAGACAATACGAGGAAAAGCCACGCAAAAGACAAGACAGAAAAGACCAGAACACGGACTCGTTGAGGAGGGAAAGGGTACGGCGAGGCGGAGCCATAGGCAGGAAGCAGGCGAGCGAGAAGCATTGAACGGTGACGACAACGACCTTGAAGCATTTTAGTCTGGTTTTATTAGTCGTGCTGACCCTATTCCTAACCTACCCGATCGCCTCCGCGATGGGAGTACATGGACCCATAGCATACAGCGGATAGGACCATCAGAGACGACAGCGTAACACTGCGGTAAACCGCTGATTACTGGGACGCGGCGAGGGATGGAGCCTCTACATTAGGTAGTCTAGACATAGGGTACTACACCCCACATGGACGGAAATGGAAACGAAAAAAAAGGATCTAGAGGGGGTGTACGGTGATGAATTGACAGGGGTTATGTCGGTGAATGGGCGGTGTGTAACGCGGAAGCGGGGGCAGGACTTGAAAAAGATGGGGATGGAATCGGGGGGCATGAGGGTGCGTGTAAGGTGTAGTTGAAGGTGGAGTTCGAAGAGTAGCGGGGAGGACGAAAAGAAGGGTAGAGAGAAAGTGTAGTGAGGGTAGAGTGTAGTGAGAATAGGAAATGGAGGGTAGTGTAGTGAGTAGGGTAAAGTGTAGGGTCGAAGTGTAGTGAGAATAGGAAATGGAGTGTAGAGACGAAGGGTAGTGAAGGTAGGAAATGGAGTGTAGAGACGAAGGGTAGTGAAGGTAGGAAATGGAGTGTAGAGACGAAGGGTAGTGAAGGTAGGAAATGGAGTGTAGAGACGAAGGGTAGTGAAGGTAGGAAATGGAGTGTAATGTAGAGTGTAGGGTAGTGTGTAGTGTAAGTGTAGGGTCGAAGTGTAGTGAGAGTAGGAAATGGAGTGTAGTGACGAAGTGTAGTGAGAAGTGTAGTGAGAAGTGTAGGGACGAAGTGTAGAGTGTAGGGTAGTGTGTAGTGTAAGTGTAGGGTCGAAGTGTAGTGAGAGTAGGAAATGGAGTGTAGTGACGAAGTGTAGTGAGAAGTGTAGTGAGAAGTGTAGGGACGAAGTGTAGTGAAGGTAGGAAATGGAGTGTAATGCAGAGTGTAGGGTAGTGTGTAGTGTAAGTGTAGTGAGAAGTGTAAGGACAAAGTGTAGAGTGTAGTGTAGTGTGTAGTGTAGAGACGGAGTGTGGAGTGGAGTGTAAAGTTTAGTGTAGAGTGTAGTAAGAAGTGGAGGGAGAAAGTGTAGTGAAGGTAGAAAATGGAGTGTAGTGTAGAGTGTAGGGTCAAAGTGTAGTGAGGGTAGGAAAAAAAAAACGAAAAAAATAGTAGAGGTAAGTAGTGTAGTAAAGAGTAGAAAAGTAGTGAAGTGAATTTTGCAGGCGGGTAGCGAGTGTAGGAGGAGCGAACAACACGAGCGAAGCGAGTGTTGTGAGCGGAATGGTACTGAGGATGAGGTTGGCCAAATAGAATATAGCCGGTGAAGGGAAATCTTCAGCCGGTGAACTATTTCGCCAAGTGGCTCATCAGGAGGAGCGAACAACACGAGCGAAGCGAGTGTTGTGAGCGGAATGGTACTGTGGATGAGGTTGGCCAAATAGAATATAGCCGGTGAAGGGAAATCTTCAGCCGGTGAACTATTTCGCCAAGTGGCTCATCAGTTCTATTTGGTAATACTACCTGTTTTTTGTAATTCAGTTAGGGTTATGCCATCGTTAGGGCATGATTTCAGTGAGCCGAACCCGCATATCGCGCATATCTGAGGGTATTGGATATGCGCGATTACATTGAGTAGCTATAGGGCAACATGTTAGTGAGGCGAACCCGCATGTCGCGCATATCTGAGGGTATTGGATATGCGCGATTACATTGAGTAGCTATAGGGCAACATGTTAGTGAGGCGAACCCACATATACCGCATATCTGAGAGTATTGGATATGCGGACTTGGTACTTGAGTCTCTTAATTGATTGTGCGCATATCAAGAACCCTCCGAAATGCGCGAATGATCGTGGATTTAGATATGATCAGACCTCCGACAGATTGAGAGAACCACCTCCGCCGACTGAGGGAGTTGGAGATGCAGCGGAGAAACCTGTTACTCACATAGAGTCTTTGCGCCTTTCATAGATGTTGTAAAATGCGGGTTATTATATACACTTCCTCGCTACAATTAACATAGATAGTCATTGATCGACGCAAGCGCCCTCCCCTTGCCTGTCCCCTTGTCCTTCTTCCCCTTCGGAGGCGCCTTCGCCTT